>APFE030700872.1:0-13260 GCA_000404065.3 Pinus taeda | reverse complement strand
GTAAGCTCGGTTTCCAAGGATAAAGTCGCAGGTAAGGAATCATCACCAAAAGCGACTCAAACAAACCTAGTCCAATCTGAGTTATCAAATCCATCTAAAACACTGATTGTTTCTGATGAGATGGAGTATAATATTGTTGAAGACATGAATAAGAATAGGGCTAACATTACTTTTCATGAACTGAGTAAATTAAAGCATTAACAGAAACTACTTTTAAAAGAGCTGCATGCAGTACCCGTTGCACCTCTTCTTGTTGTTGTAATCTCGCAAGCTTCTCATGAAATGGGAAGACCTCCAACTAGTATGGCAAATAAAGTTGACCCAAATGATATTGCTTTAGTTGGAGGTAGGTCAAAATCCCATACTCCTCCATTCCTCCTTACTTTCGAAATTTTCAATAAAAATTTGCATAATTGTTTGGTAGATTCAGGTGCTTCATGTAATATTTTTCCTAAAACAATTTGTGCAAAGTTAAACATCCAACCTCAAAAATATGTAGTACGCATAGTTTAGCTGGACCGGTCACAAGTTGAAGTAATTGGTGGACTAAATCAAGTGACCATAAGACTCTCATTGAATCCAAAGGTATGTCAAGTCATTGATATTTTAGTTGCAAGCATTCCTGAATTTTATGGTTTAATCCTTAGCAGGGATTGGTCTGAAAAGCTTCATGGATATTTTACGACCGACTGGTCACATATGTGTCTCCCTTACAATGGTAAACCAAATCAGATAAAGGTTGAGTGAGAAAGACAACAAAAATACATAGTGACGGAACTGGAATGAGAAAATGATAGCGTACAACAACAATATAATTGGGAACTATTTTGTTGACTCTTTCTTAGGAATTTTAAGACTGAATCGAGAGAACCTATCAAAGATTTCAACTCGCGTTTCAACAAACTCTTGAGTAAAATCCCTACGGCCTCCAAGATTAGTGAAGAAGTTCGAAGTGAATGGTACATATCTACTTTACCATCAAATATAGCAATCATTGTTGATAGGGCTGTCAAGCCAATATTGGCTGAAAACATGAAGGAAGCGATAGCGGTAGAAAAACGTATCTTAACTTTAGAAAAGAAAAACGCTATTGATAAAAGAAAATCTAAGAAGGTTTCCTTTAGAGATGATCCTAATAAAGCAATGAAAGGACCCAGTTGATTTAGAACGATTGCAGAAAGTTTTAAAAACCATGTCTAACGAAATGGTCGACATTAAAAGACAAGTAGCAAAGACTTCTTCTAAGAAACCCTACAAGCCTTATAGGAAAAATCATTCAACTGATTCAAAGCCTCCCAATGCTATAACAAATGCATAAGCTAAAGGAGAAGAAGAAGTAGTGTCCAATGAAGAACCTATTGATGAAGATGAAGTTGAAAAACTACAAGAAATCTGGGACTTCATTCTTTCAAACAAAGAAGATCAAGAGGCATCACTAGTAATTACCAGAAGTAGAAATCAACTCGATCCTCCACAACCTAGTTCTAAACAGAAGAGCACAAGCTCGGTATCCAAGGATAAAGTCGCAGGTAATAAATCATCACTAAAAGTGACTCATTCAAGCCCAGTCCAATCCGATCCATCAAATCCATCTAAAACACTGATTGTTTCTGATGAGATGGAGTATAATATCGTTGAAGACATGAAGAAAACTAGGGCCAACATTACTTTTCATGAACTGAGAAAATTAAAACATCAACAGAAACTACTTTTGAAAGAGTTAAACGCAATACCCATTGCACCTCTTCCTGCCACTATAATCTCACAAGCTTCTCATGAGATGGGAATACCTCCAACTAGTATGGCAAATAAAGTTGACCCAAATGATATTGCTTTAATTGGAGGTAGGTCAAAATCCCATACTCCATGATTCCTTCTTACTTACGAAATTTTCAATAAAAATTTGCATAATTGTTTGGTAGATTCAGGTGCTTCATCTAATATTTTGCCTAAAACAATTTGTGCAAAGTTAAACGTCCAACCTCAAAAATCTGTAGTACGCATAGTTCAGCTAGATCGATCTCAGGTTGAAGTAATTGGTGAACTAAATCAAGTAACCATAAGGCTCTCATCGAATCCAAAGGTATGTCAAGTCATTGATATTTTAGTCGCAGAGATTCCTAAATTTTATGGTTTTATTCTTAGTAGGGATTGGTCTGAAAAGCTTCATGGATACTTTGCGACCGATTGGTCACACATGTGGCTCCCTTATAATGGTAAACCAAATTAGATAAAGGTTGAGCGAGAAATACATCAAAAGTACATAGTGACGGAACTGGAAGGAGAAAATGAACCTATAGCATACAGCAACAATATAATTGGCAACTATTCTGTTCACTCTTTCTTAGAAAATTTTAATGCTCATACTTTTTCTTATTTAGAACATTCTTTTTTGTCTCAAGTAGAAAACTTTTCTCAAACAAACAGTTCTAAATGCATTAATTTTGTAGATAGTCCTATAAATAACTCTGTGTTTTGGAAATTATTTTTTTATGGTTCTAAGTCTGATGATGGAGCAGGAGCAGGATGTGTATTAGTTAGTCCAAAAGGGAATAAAACCATGCTAACCTGTAGACTCAAATTCAATTTCACAAACAACACTGCAGAATATGAAGCTTTATTGCAAGGGTTGTACAAAGCAGTTGGACTAGACACCAGGTATCTACAAGTCTTTGGAGATTCTGAGATTGTTATTAAACATGTACGAAATACTATACATTGTCTATCAGGTCATTTAAAGCATTACCAATCTTTAGTACAAGACATGACTGAACATTTTATAGCATTCAATATTTCATCCATTCCCAGGATTCAAAATGCTAGTGCTGACCTCCTGGCTAACGTATCTTCTAAGCTCATTCCCTCAGAAGACTATAGCCTAGACAGCTTCTCAATCAAATTGATCTTTAGGCCCTCCATCCCTGATAATGTTACCAACTGGAGAATTTTTAACAATGACCCTGATATTGTTAGTTTCTTGACTTCAGAAGGATCTTACACTAATCAAATAATTGATGAGGACCAACATGGAAAGCAATTACAACAAGAGAGTGCCAATAATTCCATACCAAAATCTGTAGTCAAGTTGGAAAAATTATACAATTTAAAAGACAGATTCAAAAGGTCTACCAATTCAAAACTTCAGAGTTCAACTCTGAACTATGAATTAGTAAATCTAGGAATAGATACTAAGCCATGGAATATCAATTTAGGTCTTGGTCTAGCCCCAGAAGAAAAAATAGCCTTTGTTTGACTCCTGAAATAGTATAAAAGTGTCTTTGCCTAGAATTACAATGACCTTAAGACTTACGACACTTCAATCATTCAGCATACTATCTCGATGATAGCTGATGAAAAACCAGTGTAGAAAAAGCTGAGGAAAATCCATCCCAATCTAAAAAGTCAGATTAAGTATGAGCTCAATAAATTATTAAAAGCCAAAATTATTTTTCCTGTTTGACATTCTAGATGGGTTTCCAATATGGTTCCAATCAGAAAGAAAAACGACGACATTTGAATTTGTATTGACTTTCAAAATCTTAACAAAGCCTACCAAAAGGATAGTTTTCCTCTGCCTCCTACGGAAAAAATATTATAAGCAGTTGCAGGATTAGAATTGATGTCCTTTTTAGATGGTTTTTCCGGTTACAACCAAATCTTGGTCCATCCGGATGATCAACTAAAAACCACATTCAGAACCAAATGGGGTAGATATGCATATCAAAAGATGCCTTTTGGGCTGATTAACATTGGCGCCACATTTCAAAGGGCCATGGATATTGCATTTAAGGGATTAGTAAACAAATCAGTGGTGATTTACTTAGATGATATAACGATATATTCTAAAAAACATATTAATCACCTCAAAGACTTAAAACAGATCTTCCAATGTTGTCAAAGATATGGGATTTCACTTAATCCAAACAAGTCTTTTTCTGCATTAAGTGAAGGAAAACTTCTTGGATTTATAGTGTCTAAATCTGGAATCCATATTGATCCAGATAGGATTAAGGAAAATTTTGAAATATCCTTACCACATAATAAGAAAGCAATGCAATCCTTCCTTGGTCAAATTAATTTTGTTAAAAGATTTGTCCCATACTTCTCAAGAATTGTGTCACCATTACAAGCAATGATCAAGAAAAATTCACTCTTTAAATGGGGTCAGGCAGAATATGAAGCGTTCAATTTGATTAAGGAAGCAATTGTTAATGCCCCTTCCCTAGCGACTCCAAATTTTTCCGATCCTTTCATTTTGTATACATTTGCCTCTGAGAAGTCATATGTTGCAATACTCATGCAAGCCAATCAAGACAAAGAGGAAGCCCCAATTGCCTTCTTTAGTTCAAACTTGCAAGGGGTTGAATTAAATTATTCTGACGTTGAGAAACAAGCTTATGTTGTTTTCAAAGAAATCAAACACTTTAGACCCTTTCTTCTTAAGACCCATACAAAGATAATAGTGCAATTTCAAGTAGTAAGAAATATCTTGGTACAAAAAGACGTGGGTGAAAAGAGAGCAAATTGGGTCACTGCCCTACAAGAATACGACGCTGAAATCAAGCCAGCAAATATTGTAAAAGGTCAAGGCTTTTGCAGAATGTTGGCTGCAGCATCGCTCATATTAGAAATACCATCTCCCAATCAAGAGGTACAAATGTATGAGGTAAGCCTGAACGATATTGAATCGAGATATGTTGATATCATGTTTTATTTAAAAAATCGATATGCTCCTTCAAATCTAAATCATACAAAGAAAAGATCCTTAAAATTGAAAGCTAAGCAATATGAACTTGTAAATGATGTACTTTTTAGGATGAATTATGATTCTATTCTTCTTCGATGTCTTGAGAAATCTGAAGCTGAAAAAGTGTTTTAGGAACTCCATGATGGACCAGCAAGTGGACATTACGCAGGAGATGCAACAGCACACAAAATTTTGCGCAGGATACTATTGGCCTACTTTATTTAAATATGAACATAGCTATGTAAGGAAATGTCAAGTTTGTCAAACTGCTGCTGGAAGACAGAAGAAACCATCATCGCCATTGCAACCATTTAATATCGACCAACCATTTGAGCAATGGGGATTGGATATAATAGGTGAGATCGTTCCTCACTCTTCTAAACAACATAGGCACATCCTTACAGCTACAAATTATTTTAATAAATGGGTAGAAGCAGTTCCTCTCAAGACAGCTAATGCTGAACATATCATCGATTTCATAGATCAATTCATAATCACTAGGTTTGGCTTACCTTCTGCTTTAATGTTTAATAATGCATCATATTTTTCTGGCAATGTTATGACTGAATTTGCACTTAAAAGAGGTTTTAAACTTAAGTATTCTGCCAATTATTACCCACAAGGGAATGGGTTGGCTAAATCAACAAATAAAAACCTAATCAGAATCATTAAGCGAACTATTGATAAGAATAATAGAAATTGGCACAAATCTTTGATGTATGCTCTTTGGGCAGATCGAATAACTCAAAAGGCTTCCATTAGCACTTCTCCCTTTAATTCAGTTTATGGGAAAGAAGTAGTTCTCCCAACTCATCTAGCAATTCCTTCTTTAGCCTTAGTTCAATTTATTGAAGAAACGCCTTCTTCATCTTTGCAACTAAGACAATTGCAGATCCTTGAGCTAGAAGAGCAATGAGAATAGGCCAAAATTACCCATGCACATCATCAAGCATTAGTAAAGACTTCTTTCAATTCAAACATGGTACCTAGGAAGGAATTTCAAATTGGAGATTTAGTATTGAAATGGGATAAGGCTCACAAAGAAAAAGGCAAACATTCTAAATTCCAACGAATGTGGCTTGGACCATTCCAAATTGTTGAAATCATAGGTCCATCGACTTTTATGTTGCAAGATTTAGCAGGGAAAAGAGAATCTTTACCTGTTAATGGGCAAATCCTTAAAAATAACTTTCCATAGAAGATGACCTCTTCTATTTTTGTAAATTATTATTTATAGCTTTATTTTGATAATAAAACAGGTTGTAAATGGTTATTGTTGGATTTCACAAAAAAGATTAGTCTTTCTTGTAAATTTTGTTTTTCGCTTGTATAAATAGAACTGACTTGGAAAATTAATCATTATTATTGAAAAATATAGTCAAGTGTTACAAGCCTGAAAATTTTACTAGTTTCAACCTTACAAATTTTGATTAAAAACAACCTTTAGTGGGAATTTGTTTTATATCGGTCATAAAAAACATCAATAACAAAACGAAGGCTCTCTGTAAAATAATTGTCTTCAAAAACTCTATAATTGTCATCCTGAGCTATTCTTAAGGAACCAATGACTTCCTCCCCACTTAGGGAAGTACAAGTTTCAAAGAGTAATCCACCTATGCACTATAAACTTAAAGAATAAGAGGTCTCATCAAGAGCTGGCTTATCATGATCATAAAGATTATAACTAGTTGACATTGCCAAGCTGCATACCAAAACAAGGCAATGGCTCAAGATTGTTGCAATCAAAAGAAAAGGGATCTCATCACAACCCCGCTGGTTCAGTAAAGTTATAAATCAAGTGAATGGCACTATCAAAATTTGGCCACCAAACCAAGACATTGTTCTTTACGAATTAAAAGAAAATGAAAGCAATAAGTATGAATGTGGATTTATCTTTGAAAATTGTATACCTCTTGAATTAGGATACTAGATCATTGCTCGGTAACAGGTAACCCTGTCAAGGCTATAAATGCCTGCTGGCAGTAGAGGCTTTACCTACGACAAATGAGCATACTTAAAATTGATTTACAGAGATTTCTTTGTTTTTATCCTTATAAACCAAGTAGTGATTGATGTAAATGCAATGACTAGATTTGGGAAGAAGATAATAAAAATTAGCACGGAAGGAACAAACTATTGTTAATGGCAAAGAGCATTATGCACTTTATATTTCTATAATAAAGTTTGATTTTCCAGAAAACTTTTTTGTTTTGGAAATTTTAGAAAATTCAAAACATAATCAGAGATAACTGGTTCTTTCTAGTGAATCGCCAATTGTTGTGGCCAACAACAACCCCCCTTTTTATTTAGTATTAGTAATAACACTAAATAAATGGGGACCCTTCTAAAATAAAAACTAGCACTCAGAATTCCCTTTTAATAAAACACACTATCATAAACTTACGAAAAACATTCGCAAACACAAAGTCTTAAGTATTATGAAAAGTCTCAAATAAAATCGTTCTCTTAATGATGAACATCGCATCAAAAAAGGGTAACAGAGGGCATCATATATAAAGAAATTGTCTGAATTGCGAAAACACGATGATGCGAGATCGTGAGCCACACAGGTTCATCGCATATCGCAGATCCACCTAAGATAAAACATCGTGATATTGTGAAATGCGATAAAGCATCTCACAAATCCCATCTCACAGTTGCATAATAAAGCAAATGATTGTTAATGAAAGAGGATTAACGATATTGCAATCTATGATATTGCGATCTGCGATATTGTAAAGCAAATCACAAAATCGTTTTATCGCAGATCAAAAGGCTCACAATTCAATGAAATATTTCTCCTCATCCAATACTGAGTTATGGGCATTAATGTTAACTTAGTGGTTTATTGATGGTTATTTATGAGAATTGATTTAGATCTAAGTAAAAGGGTTATTTCACGCAAGGTGATATATTTGATGTGATTTTGAAATTAAGAGATTTCTTGTCACCTTATTATTTACCATCATTCGTTATCTTTCTTATTGTGTCTTAGTTCTCTACTTGTGAACTTACAGGAGAGGTACGGAGAACAATACACAGAATAGTGCGCAGAACGTGATTGGGAAGAAAGGAAAAGTTCTGGTATATGAAAAACATAAATCACTCCATTATTCACGGACACCACCTGTACCAGAGAAGCAGGGATATCTACTTGGGAAGGCGTGTATAGTCTGCTGAAGGAAGAAAACACGAGATTCATTAAGGTTACAACTACCGCAGATGAACGTGGGTCATCTGAAGCATCACTTACAGAGCTTGCATGCTCATTCTTGCACCGTATCGCAGCAAGGCCAAAATTACTTCCCTATACAAATATGGCTAAATGGGTGATAGACCATGCTGAGATAACGGACATGCAACTCAAGATGCGGAACCGGGAAGTTATAGGATCATTCACCCCACAAAATTTAAGACGCATGTATCATTTACCAGAGCCACAGGCTAGCTATAAAAAACAGTTCGTGGAAAAATTCATCAAGGAAAATGAAGATTTGGTGGAATGCACCAAAAGTTGGTTATCAAAGGAAGAGCTGTTAAAGAAGGAAAAAAATGGTATGTACAGCACTGGTTCCCTCTCTTCTCTGTATTGTTTCGCTACAACAATGTTATGTAGGCTATTCGAAAAACCTAATATTAATAATTTTTCATCCACCAATGCCACTATAATGGACTAGGCCCAAATATTTTCTGATAACTTAGCCTCTGTTATTTGGAATTATCGGATTAAAAGGAATTTTTCTTAGAGGATTTATCCTCCCTTCTTTTTAGTTGCCTGTGTCATGGATGCTAGCTATTTTGTTTCTAAATTTCCTCTCATGGATTGGAAATGGACGGTACAAAATCCCTTACCCATTCAAGTCTACCATAAGGAACTGTGGGATTCTAATTTCACCCCATATTTTTATAAAATCTGCTATGGAGTTATGCTACCCATTCACAAGATGTTGTATAACACAAATGTCCCAAGATTTTCCCCTAAAGCCGAAATTGATATTCTCCTTATGGGAAGATGGTTCGGAGAATTTTTTTTCACTTATATCAGAGTATTCGGAAGCATTTCCTCTCCTCATATACTTCCCTTGTATGGTCATGACAAATTGATGGCCCGAGATATATCCTACCAAACTTGTGGGGTTGGAAGAATGAGCAGAGAACTTTAAGAAAAAGGTAATCTGGTCGCAATTCCCTGTGGTCTGTGGAGCTTTTGCATTATTTGATCTAGGTCACACTTTCAAGGAAGTAGACAACATGTTGAGTCTATGATTGCCTAAGTTCCCAGGGAGATAGTTTGATCGCTTTGATGTGATAAAGAATTTTACCACGACAGTTAAAGATATTCACTAAGGAAGATGATCTCTTCAACGACATTTTATGGTAGAAGAGCACACTCAAAGACATCTTACACATGGCCCAAATCCAGTTTGGCCCAACAGAGTTCCAAGATTTTAAACTCTACATAGAACAAACATTGGAAAATGTCCCACTGGACAAATTGCGTGTAGAACCAATAAGGGAACCCACTCCCAGTAGCATGAGTGGAAGCTCGGAGCAAGACAATTCTAAATCTAAGTCTGAAAGAGAATCGCCAGAAAGGTCTGGAAGGTTAGAGAGCGATCACAACAAGAGTGAAGGATTAGTAAGGGGTACTGCCCAATCCAAGGAGAGTCCTAAGTAGCAAGTGTTGTCGCCAACACGGGTGGAAATTCCCGCTCCCCTCATCCAGCCAACAAAGCCATTAAGAACAGAGCTAGAGAAACAATGGGAAAAAATTAATGAATTGATCAACACGGAGGAGTAAAACATAGAGACACCAAAGAATCCAGCACAGACAACCACAGAAATAGTGATTGAAACAGTTGTCAATGCTCCAGAAACTGAGCCTATTCCCATAGCTCTGTCATTTGAAATTATACTAAAGATAGAGGAAATCCCTCCTCTAGATATGTTTTACAGTCCACAGCACAAAGTTGTGGTCAGGAGACAGAGAAAGAAGCGAAAACTAGATAGCATGCTCTCACCTGAAGCAGAGCTGCTGGATGTCATTTGGCAAGACCCTACCATCGATGCGACAGAGAACTTGACTAGATTATCCCAAATTGCAGGAGCTTATGCTTCTGCTACTATTGAAAAAGCATCCAAAGTTCAGCTATTTCTTAAAGATAAAGAGGATAAAATCCTATTTTTACAGCAACAGTTACAGCAGGCTAGCGTTAGCCGGGAAGTAGAAGAAAAATTGGCAAAGTTACAATAGGACTTTCAGCAAATGCAGCTAGGTTATCAAAGCAGTCTGGACGAAAAAGAAAAGCAGTTACAGGCCACGTTAGAAATGCATAAAGATGTCCCTAAAGTCGCAGAATGTGTCACAGAAGCCCTTGCCCTGAATGATCAACTCTTGCAACAACAGGAAATACATTGCCAAAGAATATCACAATGGAACTCTCACTGTGAAATGAGTGACAATATCACAAGTCAAGTCATAGATTTGCGACTTGATTATGATTTAATTTATAAGAAATTTTCTGACTATTTGAATTGGCAGGAATCAGAGGAAAGCAAGAAAGCAAGGTTGCCCAAGATCAATGAATCCCACAAAGAAATGATGTTTAATAAATGGGATGCACAAATCAAAAAAGAAGAACAGGCAGTGGAAGAAGCAGCGACAGCAGCAAGCAATATCATTGACTGTGTCAATGAAAATATGCATAGAGCCAACCTAATATCAGAAACTACTCCAGGACTTCTTCCAAAAAAGCAGCAACTGCAAATGAGTTGGAGATAGAAAGATGAAGAAAAGGCAGAGTCATTCAAAAAGTTAACTAAGTTAAAATGGGACACTTACTGGCAATATTTGGTGAAACCACACAGTCAGTGTATGACTCTAAAGTGCCTTACAAATTCCATCGAGAATATAGCGCCAGCGCTTGCTGATTCCGTTTTCATAGGACATTTAAAACTAGAGGTCGGCCACCCGACACTCCTGAAACCGATGCTGGATACTTGCAACTTAAGAGAACAAATTCATAGTTGATATTTAGATACAGTTTTAGTTCAATTTCAATTTTTTTTTCTTTAGATAAGGATGGTCATTTAAACCTCCTCCTATATTTTTGTAATAACTATTTTTAGTCTTTAGTTAGTAGTGTTTAAACCACTCTCATGTATTTAGAGAGTGGTCCAGAAATTTATCAAAAACAGTTCTTCAGAACATGCACTTTTTCCCTGCTAAGGAGATTTTGATAAATGAATGGAACGAAATTTATTTATATCTGTGTTTAATGTCTACTACTGAAATGCACTTCTATACTCTTAGTAGATATTGAATTATGAGAAGATAAATCTATATTGCTGAAGCTCATGAGTAGGACTTATTATCAATGGTACTTTTATCTCTTAATGATTTCTACTTATGCGTCAAGTGATATGTTATTTTCAGTTGTTTATATATGAAGGCCTGAATGTTCAGTTATCATTTTTGCACTTTTGTACGGTGGTAACTATTCTTTTTATGCTGAGTGTATGAATAACTTATTATGTGATATGCTTTTCATAATTGTTTCGGCTAATTTTTTATATGAAACAATTTACTTTTAATGGATTCTTTTCTTGTAGCAATTGAATAATCTTTATTACCGATTGTTGTTGGAAACTATTTTAGATCGCATAAGTGAAGAGTTAATTCCGGGATAGTTTTTAGAATTAGATGTTTCCATTCATTAGAATAAAATTTCATGTGTTAGATTAAATTTAGATTAAAAGCATTCTCTTTAGAAACTTTTAGGAAGGAAAACATCATCCCTTAGCATTATCACAAACAAATTGGGAAACTGGTCCTATTATTCCTAGTCGGAGCCACTATCCCAAATGGAAAGTAGTTGGTTTCAAGGTCTGGACCACATGGTTATCCCCTTTGTTGTAGCCCCGATTTTCGGGGCTTCAACAAGACCATAATGCTTTGGTGATAATTTATTATCCTTCTTAGCTTGCTTGAGGGACATTTGTATGTATGGTTGTAGCCGTAAAAACACCCTGTCACCTACATCAAAACTTCTTTCATTGCGATGTTAATCTGCCTATTGTTTCATTGTATTATGCGCTAAAGTAAGGTTATCCTTTAAGAGTTGGAGAACTTGTTGTTGATGCTCTATGTGATCTTCGACTACTTGAACCTTAGAATTTTCTCTTAAATATGACGTGATGGATGGTGGATGATATCAATAAAGTGCCATAAATGGGATAATTTTTGTTGTAGTATGGAAGGAAGTGTTATACCACAATTCAACCAAAGGTAACCATTTGACCCATTGTGTTTGTTTATCAAATACAAAGCAACAAATATATCCTTCCAAACATTTGTTTACTATCTTAGTTTTCCCATCTAATTGAGGATGATAAGATGAGCTATGAACTAATTGAGTACCTAGACAAGAAAATAGTTCCATCCAAAAATGTCCAATGAAAACAAGATCTTTATCTCTTAAAATAATCATTGGGTTTCCATGTAGCTTTTGAATTGTTTCCATAAATGCAGTAGCAACTGTACTGGCTTTAAATGGATGAGATAATGCATAAAAATGTTCATACTTCATAAGTTTATCAACTACCACCATGATGACACTCTTTTCTTCAGACTTTGCTAAACCTGTGATAAAATCCATTGAAGCCTCCTTCCAAAGTTGACTTGGAATGGATAACACTTGTAATAGACCCGGGGTCTTAATTGTATCAACTTTATTTCATTGGAAAACCGAGCATTCTGCCATAAACTTTTGAATATCGGCTTTAAGGCCATCCCAAAAAAATTCCTTCTTAATCCTGTGCTAAGTTTTTAAAAATCCTAAGTGCCCTCCTAAGGGAGAGGTGTGCAATTCCAAAAGAATTTTTTAGTTGAGTTGGGAATTCTTACAAAGGTATAGTATTGCTAACATTTCCTTCTCATAAATAGCTTTGTGTAAATACTTTCTTTTGTTGGATGACTTTCCAAAGAAACGGGTCTTCCTTCTCGCATTAAAACAACACCAATTCCATTTCATGAAGCATCACGTTCCACAATAAAGGTTTTTGTGAAGTCTAGCGTAGCTAAGACCGATGCTTGGCACATTGCCTCTTTAAGATGCTCAAATGCCTTAGTTGCTTCTGATGTCCAAGAAAATGCATATTTCTTCAATAATGTTGTTAGAGGTGCTGCTATTCTCCCATAATTCTTAACAAACTTGTGATAATACCCTGCCAACCCAAGAAATCCTTGCTGATGCTTTATAGATGTGGGGATTTTCCATTCCTTAATGACTTTAATTGTGTTAGGGTTTAATTTAACGCCCTCATGAGATACAATATGACCCAAATATTCCACCTCTTGTACTCCAAAGAAACATTTGGAGGTTTTTGCATATAATTGTTCTCCTCTAATAGCTTGAGCACCCTGTCAACATGTTGAACATGATCCTTCCAAGACTTGTTGTAGATTAGTATATCATCAAAAAATACTAACACAAATTTTCTAAGGAAGGGTT
>APFE030700870.1:81093-98915 GCA_000404065.3 Pinus taeda | reverse complement strand
TTCAGGGAACTGGGTGAGTCACGGAGGAAAAAGCATTCTAGCATGCACTGGCCAAAAATCATGCCCAAATTGTGTGGCACGGGCCGTGCTCTGGGACAGAGCGTCTATGGGCACGCCCTCTTTGTAGGGACTGAGCCATTGGTGCGGGTTAAAACACTGTGGACCCGCGCTAATGGAAAAAAGGCATCTTCTAAGGTTAATCTTCAGAGGGTGTCTTCAGGGTTATTGAACTTCATACTCAGGAGACCTCAATGCAAGTGTTTTCAAGTTATGTCACTGGTCACAGGTCCGTAAATGTGTCCTCCAAAGTGTGACAGCGGGGGGGTAACAAGGACGGTGACCAACGGTGACAAATTGCTGCGTAACAGTTACTATGACACAACTTCACGAAATCTTAAATGCCTTTCAGATGAGAAAAGGAGGTCCATTAGATATGAGAGAAGCCACATTTAAAGCTTCAACAAAAGGAAAAGAAGAACTCAATGAATCAAGACATATTTCAGAAGAAGAAGAGGAAGCAAACTTTGTCAATAAGCTTCAATGGGGTTCTGGAAGATTTAGAGGTAAACTACCTTTCAAATGTTTTGCCTATGGTAGAGTCAGCCATTATGCTGTCAAATGTCCTCATAAAGATAAATATGATAAAGGGAAGGAATTTTCAAAATGGAATAGAAAACAAAGTGTAAGTAAAAAGAACTACTATACTCATGAAGATAGCGATGGTTTATCAAATAGTGATGAAAATGAAAATAGTAATGACTATAGACTTCTGATGGCTTATGAAGATGATGATTTTTTGGATGCCTTAGATGAAGATGACCTTTATGAAGAAATATCTAAACTCAAAATCTATTTAGAAGAAAAAAATATGATTATAGATACCTTGACATACTAACTTGCTAAAAGAGAAAAAACAATGAAAAGCTAGAATGTGAAATTGTGGGTCTAAGAAAGGATCTTGAGAAAACAATAGCTCTCAATCTTAGATTTTCTAAAGGATCAGAAACCTTAAATGAAATTATCGAAGTGCAATGCTCTCCTATGATAAAGATAGGTCTTGGATATACTGAAGAAACATCTCAATCATAGAAGCCGTCAACCTCCACTAAAAGCTATCTTAATGCAGCAAAGAGTAGTGAATAGTTCGACAATTGTCAGCAAAGGCATAAAGCAGATCACTAGGTGAATCAGGATCAATTTACTTCAAGGATGAATAGAAGCCACAATCAACCTCAAGTAAATCGTACTCAATTTTCTTCAAAGAATATCAATAGAAACTACAATCAACAGGTTAGTAGGAGGAACTTCAACTACAATCAACAGGTTAGTAGGTTCGATAATCGCAGGAGCTTCTTTAATGGTCAATGCTTCTCATGTCATAATTTTGGACACAAATCTGCTAAATGTGTTGCTTATAAAGCTATTATGACTAGAGAAGCACGAAATCAAATGAATGTGACAAGGATCAAGAAAAGTTCGTATAATAAATTTTCTCTTCTTGAAAATGAAATAGAATGCTCAATTTGTAAAAACTTTGGCCATGAAGAATCTGAATGCAGGAGTAAATTTTGGCAAATAGATCAAAATAATCAAAATCCATTAAATCCAAAAATATGGAGAAAGAAAGAACCGCAAACAGAAAGATGTGGTAATAGCCTTGTATGTAGAAGGACAAGAAAACCAGTGGTACATCGACAGTGGATGCTCAAAACACATGACAGGTGACAGAGAAAAAATACACTCATATAATGCCTTAGAAAAGGAAAAGAGTGTCTCATTTGGAAATGACACTCCTACTGTCATAAAAGGTAAAGGTTATGTTTTCTTGAAAGAAAAAGTTAAAGCTGGGAATGTTATGTATGTTGATGGTTTAAAGCATAATCTGTTGAGTGTGAGTCAAATGTGTGATCAAGGAAATGAAGTAATGTTTCGATCAAATCAATGTGTTGTGCGTGAGCTTGATACAGGAGAAATCGTGATTAAAGGGACAAGAACTCCAAACAACCTATACATACTAAAGGGAGGACAACAACAGTGCTATCTAAGCAAAAATGGTGAAAATTGGCTATGGCATAGAAGATTGTGACATCTAAGCTTTTCTCAAATAAAAAAATCATGCAGATTCTAGGTTGTTCGTGATATTCCAAATATCAACATTCCTGAAAATACTATATGAAAATCATGTCAATTCGGTAAGAAAACCAAATCTCAATTCATCGAAAAGGAAGGGTCAGCTAGTAAGCCTCTTGAACTTGTTCATACTAATTTATGTGGTCCATCAAGGAAAAAGTCACCTCGAGGAGAAGAATACTTTATATTGTTTATTGTTGATTTTCTAGAATGTGTTGGATAGGTCTTATAAAGCATAAAGATGAAGCATTTGAAAAGTTCAAAGCCTTCAAAGCTTTGGTTGAAAATGGATCAGATCGCAAAATCAAATGCCTTAGATCTGATCGAGGAGGGGAATTTACCTTGGATGAATTATTTGACTTTTGTGAACAACATGGAATAAAAAGGCAGTTCTCCACCGCAAGGACTCCTCAATAAAATGGAGTGGTAGAAAGGATGAATATAATTGTTCAACAAATGGCTTGTGCTATGCTAGATGAATCTAGAACTCCTGCAACCTTCTGGGGTGAAGCTGCATTTGCCGCTGTCACTATTCTCAACCAAGCAAATGTTCGGGTAAATAGCACTCAAACTCGACATGAACTTTGGTATGGTAAGACTCCTATTGTAAAATACTTCAACGTTTTTGGAAGCAAATGTTACATCAAAAGGACTGATTAAAAACTTGGTAAGTTTGAACCTAGAGCAGATGAAGGTATTCTTCTTGGCTACTCTTCCCAAAGTAAAGGATATAAATGTTACAATAAAATACTTGGGAAAATTATTGAAAGTATTGAGTATTGATGTTGTGGTTGATGAAGCATGCAAAAATCCAAAGAAAACAAAAGCTGAAGATATGACAATGAAGAAGATGAGGATCATTTTCCCACATCAAATCACACTGATTCTGAAGAAGAAATCAATGAAGTATCGGAAGAAGAGATAAAGATAGAAGAAAAGACTTCATCCAGGTATGTTTAGAAAAATCATCCAGAAGCTCAAATTTTAGGGGAAAAAGGAGTAGGTGTGCAGACTAGAAGAACCATTGCCGAAGCTTCAAGCTATCTAGCATTACTATCTTCCACTGAACCTCAAAATGTAAATGAAGCATGCAGAGATGAATGTTGGGTCAAGGCCATGAATGAAGAACTTGAGCAAATGGAAAAGAATATTACTTGGGAATTAGTTCCTAGACCTCATGATAAGAATATCATAGGAACTAAATGGATGTTCAAAAACAAGCTAAACAAAAATGGAGAAGTTATTAGAAACAAGGCAAGACTTGTTTGTAAAGGATATGCTCAACAAGAAGGTATAGATTTTGATGAAACTTTTGCACTTGTTGCTAGACTTGAAGTTATCAGAATGTTTCTTGCTCTTTCTAGTTTTAAAAAATTCAAAGTATACCAAATGGATGTAAAATCTGCCTTTCTTAATGGAGACTTAGAAGAAGAAGTCTATATTGAACAACCAGAAGGATTCATTCTTGGAAAGGATGCAAAACTTGTATGAAAACTCAGTAAATCTCTCTATGGTCTAAAATATGCTCCAAGGGCATGGTATTACCGTCTTGACAAATATCTCCACCAACAGGGTTTTTCAAAGGGGTCAGCAGATAAAATCTATATACAAAGATGGACACTGATAAATTGCTACTAATTGTTGTGTATGTTGATGATATCATTTTTGGTAGCAATGAAGAATCCATGAGTCAAAATTTTTCTTTAGTAATGCAACAAGAATTTGAAATGTCCTTGCTTGGTGAGCTTACCTACTTCCTTGGTTTACAAGTTCAGCAAAATAAAGATGGTATTTTTCTCTCACAAACCAAATATCTCAAACAGATCCTGAAAATGTATGGCATGGAAGATTCTAAACCAGTATGTACTCCAATGGTAATAGGATGTAGTCTTAGCTCAAATGATGAATCAGTAGCGGTACGTCAACCAACTTACAGATCCATGATTGGTAGTTTTCTTTATCTAACAAGTACCCAACTAGACATCATGCATGCCGTGGGAATAGTTGGAAGATTCCAAGCAAATCCAAAGGAATCTCACCTTCAGGAAGTCAAAAGGATCTTCAAATATCTTCAAGGAACATAGAACTTTGGTTTATGGTATCCTAGAGATACAGATCTTACACTTCATGTATATACATATGCAGATTTGGTAGGAAGTGTTGATGACAGAAAAAGCACTAGTGGTGGTGCATTCTATATGAGTTTTGGGTTGGTGTCTTGGTTCAACAAGAAACAAAGTTCAATTGCATTATCTACAACTGAAGCAAAATACTTGGCTGTTGCATCTTGCTACACACAATTACTTTGGATGATGCAAACCTTGCAAGATATTCAGATCACATGTACTCCACCCATCTCCATTCTATGCGATAATACAAGTGCCATTAGTATTTCAAAGAATCTAGTCATTCACACCAAGATCAAGCACATACCCATCAAATATCATTTCCTACGTGAACAAGTGCTTGAAATAAAAGTCAAATTGGAGTATGTTCCCTCCAAAGAACAGGTTGCTGATATATTCACTAAACCACTGCCCAAAGAGACATTTGAATATCTCAGACAAAAGTTGGGAATAGTTTTTGCATCATCCTACTGTTAAATCCTATTTTTCAGAAAAAGGTGGTTATACGCGAGTTTCATGAAGTATAATCATGTACATACGTGAGTTTTTGTGGACACAGTCACATATATGTTGGTTTGAAGAAAAACAGTTGACCAGACTCAGGAAAAAGGGGGTCTGCTATGGTTCTACCAATTATCTGCTCTATTTGATGATGATTTCAAACTGCTAATATATTGGTCCTCATAGTGTTGTTGATCACTTGATGTATATCTGATTGATGTTGATGCTTTGATATCTCTTACTGACATATGCAATGATCAGATCTGACAGTGAATAGGTGGAACAGGTTCAGGGGGAGAACATGGTTGATGATATTTTGGGAACTATTGATGGACATATACAAGTTGTTGGTCTGGATGCTGTTGACAAATGCTGCTGATGATAGTTGCTGATGACTATCATGGTATTGTTTAAGACATTTGGTCTCTGTTATATATGTGATGTATATCTTTTAATGTAACGGTCATGAAAAGACCTAATTTGTACCCCACTATGCATGGGATGAATGATGTAATGTTTCTTTTTTTGACTTGTATAAACAATTGATATATCCCCACTTGGTTGGGTGGATGAGTCAAATTTGGTATATCCACACTTGGTTGGGAGATGGATGCATGTATGAGTCATTGGTGATAGGAAGGCCATTTGTGATGTATGTATAGAGTCATGTTCTCCTTTTAGAACATCTTTCTGTGGACTTTTCTTATGCTTAGGGGGAGCATGGACTCAATCATGGGAGCTCAATCAACACTTTAGCATATTAGAGAATTCAACATGCACTTAGGGGGAGCATGAACCTTTGCCCTTGATGTCAAATGGGGAGAGTGACCTGGTTGTTGCCATCAAGTCCAAAGGGGGAGATTGTTGGCATTATGATGTATGTATTGTACTTGATGGCAACCCACTTGTAGCAGACCAACTCTCTTGTATATGGTAACTAGATGAATCTACAGAAGAGATATAAGATGTGACAAAATGTGTGACAGGAGTGTTTACAAATATGATGAAATGCAGGGTAGCTTCAAGGAATTAGTTCAGAAAGAAACTCACTCAGATGACAGATCATAGTACTGCAGGTTAACAACACAGAGTTATAGATCAGACTACATAGAATGAAGAATGAGAGGTATACGCATGTTCACCATTGACCAAGCTGCCTATAAATGCGGGTTCACTGTATACAAATAGCGTATATGTACACATGCACTTTCATAAAAGGAAAAGTGCTTATACCTTGGAAAACTAAATGTTTGGTCCAAAGAATTTGGTCCAAGGTATCGGGTCTAAGGTATTGACCCCAGGTATTTGGTCCAAGGTATTGGTCCTAAGTAGTTTTGGTCCATGGTATTGAGAAAGGCCTAAAACTATAAAAGGAGGAGAAGATCATTAGGCCAAGTGTGCAAGTATCGAATATCTGATATAGTGTGAGATCTAGTATGCAGGTTATTGGCTTATGGTGTTGTGCTTGATCTGAACCGAGGAAGAACCTTAGCATTGATGAAGGATGAGATCTAATGATGTATCAGGATCTTAAGGCTTGAAGTGAATTATCTTTATGTGGTTTGATCATGTATCTGAATAACTGGTGCATGTTGTAGTCTGTAAATATGATGATCTAGGTATGAATAAAGTTTGGAATAGTTGTTATGTTTAAATCATCTTTTACAGATTTGTACACAGGTTCAATTTAGAAAAGAAGCGTATACACACTGGTTCTGCATATCAAAACAATGTATACATCATAAATTTGATTTGTAAATCTGTACGTTGGTTCGCTTTGATGAAAGCGTGTATGCACGTAGGTTTGACACATGGATGTAGCGTATACCTTATAAAATATGTTTTGGTTTCTTTTGTTTGCTGTTGTAGTGTTCTAGGTTATTGATTGGGTTCTGGTTACTGTATTCTGGTGACAACATTCTGAATGATCAGATTTATGGAGTGATTGATTGATTCGGTTGTGGTTGGTTCAGAAGGAAACCGGTTGATGCTGATATATTTGATGAGTGAATAATGTTGTTGATGGATCCAGTCTAAAAATTTATGAAACGTGGTTCCTGGAAGAAAAGAGAAGGTTGTAGCCTTCTGTAGGCTGACACCTACATACTAGTAAACATATCAACTAGTACAATAGCTAGGGGGTTGTAGCTCCCTTCCAGTAGAAGCTGGAGAATGAGAGAAGGTTGTAGCCTTCTGCAGGTATAAGCCTACGTATTGGTATAAGACTGCACCAGTACAAAAATTGTAAATAGAATATTCTTATTATTAAAAGAAGACAGAGACGATTGCAGCAGGTGGTTTTCACCCACATTAGGTTTCCACCTTATATCTTGGCGTTCATGTGTGTTTCTTATGTGTGATGATTTGTTCTGTTTTTTTTTTGCACTTGGTTACTGTTTATATGGTTAATGAAGTTCTGATGCACTAATAAAAGATCCACATATAATGAATTAACTTAATCATAAGTTTGTTGGATATATGCTAGTTGCATTAAACACGGTTGCATGTACACACGAGTTCCCTTAATTAAAGTAGCGTATATGAATTTGATTATGGAAATGAAAAATTATTGATTTTCTAATACTGATTCACCCCCCGTCTCAGTATTATTTCCAACAATTTCTTCCGTAAAAATTTCCCAAGTGACAATTTGTTTACGAGAGCAAAGCCACCGATACCACATAAATTGACTTGGTTTCAAAATAAAGTTGCAATACGTACCTTTTGTGTGTTTTTCACATGATGGAGATCGAAAAATTGCTCCATTTGTAGTATCCATGTTCGGGATCCTTGCCATCAAACTTTCTCATATCGATCCTTGGAACATGGTGGTTTTTCGATCCAACGTTAGAGTCTATGAAATCATGATTAACATTTATTTTGTTTTCATCATGAGTTTCCTTTACTACCCTTTCGTCATTAGTAAGCATTTATTGTAGAAACTTTGTCAAATCTGTCTTCAAATCTTCCATGCCTATCTTCAAATTTGTCTTCAAATCTATCTTCAAATCGTCCATCTTAGCTTCCATGTCATTCATCTTAGCTTCTACGCCTTTCTTTAAACCATCCATCTTAGCTTCCACGCATTTTTGTAAACCATTCATTTTAGCTTCCACACCATACATCTTAGCTTCTACATCTTTCTTTAAACCATCCCTCTTAGATTATGTTACTTTTTGCGCAAGTGACATTTGTTGCACTTGGTCTCGTAATTTTGATATATCATGTGGCATTTCTTCCTCTTCTTCATGAATCATGCTAGAGCTTTCAGGTTTCTTACTAGGTGTTTCCATTTTCTTTCTTTGGGGCATCAGTTATTGATAATAATGCTTCACTATGCCCTTTGAATTCCTTCAAACTAATTTTTCAAACCAAGCTTATGCAAAAATTTAAAAAAATCTACACACCTCTTTTCACTTTGTAGGAGCTCGATATTGCATTTGATGTATCTATGTAATTTCAGATCTTCCAGTTCCGAAATTGCAATCTATAGTAGCCCTCTGCGTCCTCTTTCTAATGCCACCAGTCTGATCAAATTTAGATTCTCCAAGAAAGAGTTATGCATAATCTCCCAAGGTGACTTGATTATATACCTTTTTAGAACAATGAACTTGTATGAAGTGCCACGTGTCACTGTTTTGACCTTAGGATCTAAAAAATATACACAGGAAACTAAACTCTGTCCTCTTTCTGTAACTTCATATGAAATTTCAATCTGATGCTCAAAACAAAAGTTATGACTATTTTCCCCAGGTCACCTATTTGGAATGCAATTCGGGAGTTTGCAAAAAGGCCAACTTCCTCAGATCATATCTTTGCAAAAATAGCACGAAAAGCTCTGAAATTCGGACCCAAGGTTCAAAACGATTGCAACCAAAATGGGTTGTTGTTTTAGCATCTAAAACGTTGCAAAAAAATTTATAGCGAAAATGCCACAATGACCTGTTTGGAGTAGTGAAACCCTAGAATCCAAAGCTTTGATACCAAATGTTATGAAACTAGCTCACAAAAAGATAGAAAAGATAGATCAACGCCTTATAATTTAGCCTCTTCAAGGGGGCAACCTCCTTTTCATTACGCAAATGAATGATTCTTGGATGATTCAAATGACAAAACCTCCTTTCTATATATAGGAGTCTAAGGGGTGACAATATAACCAAGTCGACCTAACAATAATAATATAAAGGCACAAAAATAACAATAGAGGGATTCTATGGGGCACAATAATAACAATATGTGGACAATAGGGTCACAACAATATCAATAAGGGATACAACGACAATAGTAATGGAGGAATCACTAGTATTATAGGGACCTAACACAATTCCTGCTCCTAAAGAATAGGGAAAGCTCCTATTTTCATGTGTATTTCCCAAGAGAATAAGCTCACCTACATGCGCAAACTATGTACACTTGAAATAGTATACAATACAATTAAAATCGTGCCTTTTTTTCTCCACATCATTGGGAAATTTGAAGTGCATGCATGAATAGGGCTATTTTTAGTGAATTGACTAGTTAACTGAGAGTTCAATGAGTTAATAATAGTTACAATTACTCAACTGGACTCATATTGACTCTATTGTAGAGTAGAGCTAAGCTAACTGAATTCCACTAAAGATAACACCTCTAGATTGCTAGATCTTAACTACCAACTCGAATTGACTGACTTAACTTAGTGATTTGGCCATGTCACTCATGCTAACTTCTTGCCAACTCATCCCGCTGAATTTAAAATTTGAATTTCTTCATTTGACTAAGGCACAAGTCAAATTAATCCTTTTCTTGCTACAATTTAACACTTCTCATTAGATTTCAAGATCAAAGAAGCATCTTGAATCAATTTCATGACTTGGTCTTGAAGTCAACAAAAAATGAGAGTTGAGTAAAGAAAGGACATGAATATGGAGGAGAATAAGAACTTGAAGGCATTTGATGAGAAGAAGAAGTAAGAAAATTGTTGAGGAAGAGAAAACTTTGAAAATTAATGGCTAATACTCCTTTTCCCACTTGGAAAGGACAAAATGGTAGAGAATGAAGAAATATGAGAAGAAACTTTAGAAGAGGGAAATAATGAAAGACAAAGATACCAAAAACGAAGGCATTAAGTAAGTCCTTTAGCCCTAAAAGGTGAGAAACATCAACTACCAAATTCACCTCAAGGAGTCTTGCCTATTTTTATAGGGAATTTCATCATGAATCTAGATAAACTCATGGGACCAATTTTTGGCTATCTGTGATATACATAGTATAGTACATGAATATGTCATGGTAATGGTGTTTCTTCGAACCCTAATTGGACCCACATATGATTGGTACCTTTCCTTGCCTACATTATCAATTACTTATTTTGATGATATATAACTTTCCTTCATCAGAAGGTATGCCCAAGTCACTGCATATCATACTATGCTAATGCAGTTTACCTTGACTAACTTGGAAAAGTGTGAAAAAAATAGAGATTTCAATCTTCGACTTTAGAAAACCTTGTAAAAAATGACTTAAGAGTCTTGTCCCAATGATCTAGTTATCTTTGGATATTTCAGGAACACAATTCCTCCCAAGACACCTTGTAGGAAGCTATGAGGAAAGCACAAGTTATGGAAGAAGACATGTTGGAGAGAAATGTTGATCTTGAAATTATTTTGGGAAAATTCCAAAGAGAAATGTCTTTGAAAATTTCAAATTTGAGACAATCAACGCTAATTCATAATGGATAAGATGCAACAGTTGGGAGAGGAAAATTCCATGGTGTTTCCTCTAATGTACAAAATGTTCCTACATTTGAGGAACCTTCCTCCTCAAAAACATATTTAGAAATTCCAAAACTGAGTAAGACAATGATACAAATGCAGAATGAGGTAATCTAATTAAGAAGAGGAGAAGAGCAATGATGTCAACAACAACAAAATGTTGGAGGACCAACATATGGATTTAGAGACAGGCTGAAAAGAGGTCATTGTGTTGATAATGCGTACCCAACAGGAACAAGGCCCCCTTTATTTCAGAATTTGTGCTGTAGTAATGGATGATGAAGAACTAGAAGAAGATCAATTTGTTGAAGCACCTCACATCAAGAATGAAGAAAATCAGACTATTCTAGAACCTGTGGAGATAGGAGATGAGACACTGTCATTATCCGAAGAAGATTTGATTCAAGGAAAGCATGCATTTGTTAACATGAATCAATAAAACACAATCTATACAAGGGAACAATTGAATAAAATGAAGGGAAAAGGCCAACTCCTCAAATGACAACAAGAGATCAAGGGGAGACTTCTATTAAAAAAACATTGCTACAAGGACGAACTAGGAAAAATTTAAGGAAACAAAGGAGATGACACAACCAAAATAAAGATACCTCCTCTTAAAACAAAACTTTAATTTTGAGTTTTTCTTCCTTTCGTCCTTTTGACACCCAAATTTGAGGTTTTCTCCTTTTTACGACTGAGAACGAATTTTGAGGTTCTCTTTAAGAATATGAATTTTGACTTAGATTCTACCTTGTGCTTCTAAATGCACTCCCTCCTTTGAATCATGATCCCACCTTTAAGCATCCCCTAGCTTTGACATCAATGAGAACATTGTGCCAAAAAACTAATAATCAATACTGGACATATTAGTGTGCCCTCTATAACTTTCCTAGATATGATGCCAAACATGTTGCGATTAATTAATTATTATTTTAAAAATACAGTTATATTACTTAAACATTTAAATATGAAATTAAAGTTCGAAAATTTTCCTCAATTTATTATGGAAAATATATGTAGGCTATAGGTTCTATTCTTACATTTGTCCAATATGTGATGTAATAAAGAAGCAATCAACGGAGAATCCAAACATATGGTTATGTACTTCGTTCAGAATTCCAATTAACAAGGAATCATGAACTTAAAAGAACATACCTTGTTCCACTATAAGATTTGAGAAGGGTTAACATAAACTAGCCAATAGAAAATCAAGGCTATAGGAAACGTGTAATTTGTTGTGTTCACGCTAATGAACAATAAAAAATTCCAATAAAAAATTCCATGAGATAAACAAAGCCATAAAATATTATGTGATCTCTTGGATCCAAGCTATTTAGAAATTAAGCACACTACGTTCTTGCAATAGGGTAAATGCCTATTTAGAAAATGGAACTAGTCTAATGATTAATTAATTGGAACACTACCTAAATAAATAAATCAACACTCGCTTTGATGAGTGGCCCCTACCTCCTTAGAACAAGTTGTTGTACATTGAATTTAGAGGCCATCAGCTTACTTATCTAATAAATTAATTGGAACACTACCTAAATAAATAAATCAACACTCACTTAGATGAGTGGGTCCTACCACTTTGGAACAAATTGTTGTAGATTGAATTTAGAGGCCATCAAGTTACTTATCTAATAAATTCATAATGCAAATAAAACTTTTATATTGATTAAAGTAATGCACAATTTAATCATCAATCCCTTCTCTCTCATATAAAAGTTTTATATTGATCAAAGTAATGTCTTAGAGCACAATTCAATCATCAATCCCTTCTCTCTCATTGAGGAAGAGGGACTTGATTTTATAATTTAGAAAAGTATTTTAAGAATAGTTTTGAGAATATTCCAGTTCTATTTTAATGGGCAATATTATATGGAATTGATTAAAAGTGAACATATAAAAAAGACTATGTTAATATATCATTTTCCTTTATTACATTTTTTTACATTGAAGATTACAACAAAACATTTTTCTAGTAGTCGTTTCTATAATGAACCTAATTTATTTCTATAGGGGAACCTAGATTTATTATTCCAATTTACAGGAAGCCCATAATCAACATTGTCATTATAGTCACCAAAATCCAAAATCCACTGTAAGGGAGATAGTTGTTCCCTTTAGATTCATAGGGAGAAAAAGATCATGACAGTTTCATGCTTTTACTGGAAAAATAACATCATGACAAAATATGAGTAGTAGCATCACATATGATTCGAGTAGTGATATTATTGTATAACTGTGGTATAAACACAACAATTTGGAGTAACAACATACTAATATAACTAGAGGAAAGAAACACATAATTTTGTCATAACTCTAGCAACTCGACATACACCATTTAGTGAGTAAGTATGAAAAAGACACATTTCTCCTAAATACACTTGAATAATTCAATAAATTACATGAAACATGGGAAAATCATACCTTGGAAAAAATGCATCATTATAGAAAATAGTAAGCTCCAAATTGCTATAAAGGATGGAAAAATATGGTAAAAAGTGGAAAGAAAAGGTGCACTAAAAGTGGCATTTTTAAAGCCTAGTAGTTATCTCTCTTTTTGGTTCATGTGTTCCTAAAAGGTGTGTTTGAAAAGTTTGGAAATGAATTATTTCTATATATTATTACTCTATGTTGAGTTTCTAGAACTTCATCATTAAGCATATTGATGCTACCGTTGTTGGTCATTTTATATTGATTCTTAATGGTAGGAGGGGTCTTATCCTTGCACCTTGTTGAGGATAAGAGTACAACTTATTGATGGTTTCTTACTTTGCTCCACTTAGTATGTTTTTGTTCAAGGGAACATTTCGCTTGTAGTAACTAGCTGCTTTAAACCCAAGAGGCTTTCCCAAGGCCTACCCAAGACTTTCTCAGATGGAGGGTGTTGTAATCAAAGAAAAATACAACTTGATCCAATCCCAAGCATGCACATTTAAACTAGAGATCATAAAGGGAGTGGAGGGTCATGCCTTTCTATCACAAGAGAAGCCTCTGGTTGGTGCAACCAACTTGAGGGAG
Organism: Pinus taeda; assembly: GCA_000404065.3. Classification (NCBI taxonomy): domain Eukaryota; kingdom Viridiplantae; phylum Streptophyta; class Pinopsida; order Pinales; family Pinaceae; genus Pinus; species Pinus taeda. The sequence goes on along the minus strand of APFE030700870.1, from coordinate 85,378 downwards.
ATCTTATGGAGATCTAATATCCCATTCCTACTCTTGAATACCTGCATACAATAGAGAAACCACAAAAACTATATTCCTTTCAATAACAGTTACCAAATACACATAGAAACGCATCCATAATCAACATGAAAATATCAACGAAATACACAAGAAAATGGGGGAAAAGATATGAAGCTTGTATTATACCAATTTGTTGTGTATAGTCACACTCTCTTGAAGTCTATGTCTACAGTATCCTCTTCACTAACACTCACTATATGTTGAACGTATCACACTAGCTTATTATAGAGAAAATATATAGGTAAATACTCCAACAACAATTCAACCTTTCTTCCTTTTTCCTATTTTGTGATCTATGGGGAGCTTGCTTTTATAGGTTTTTTTAGGGAGTGATCACATCAAATGTAGACACTTTCTTGACCATGTCTAGTCCTTTGATCCTTATCTTCTCTAAGTGACCAATTCTTACTTGATCCAACGTTATCCATGCAAATATGCACTTTGTTTCTCCAACACAGTGTCACTAGGGAATTGTTGGAACTTTGTTGTTTGAAGCCAATATACATAGAGTGTTGTTAAGCCTAGTGTTGCTTGAATACAACCATAGGGAATCATTAAAGCCTCCAATTCATTCTTTTTTCAGAGAATTCCACAAATCACTTTTGATTTTTTGACTTGGAAATGTGAAAATTCCTACACTCAAGGAACCCTTATTGCAGCAAATCTGAATCTACTTCACCTAGTTGATTTTTAAATTACATTCATCAAGTTATTGTTCTAAATATGGAAGAAAATTACTTCTTCAACCTACACTAATTAAATATTTGATCTCATGAAATAGAAAACAAAGCAAAGAACAAGATACATAGGACACACTTATTTTTGGACACAATAGTCCCTAAAAAAACCTATTGTAGGAAAATCGGTGCAGCAGATCTGAGGATTCTTATTATTGGGAGTAAATATCTGAATACAATCTAGGATTCTCATCTAGGAATACTTTACAGAGAAAATAATGGCACAAAATCTAAGTGAGTTTTACCTAAGTTCACCAGGTAGAATTCCGGTTAATTCGGCACAAAACTGGCTAACCCTAAGTATTTTTTTGTTGGCTCTTCATCAACCCTGTGTCACCTTCTCTATCCTTTGTTTTAGCTCTCCTAGTTCCTGCTAGTTCTGGTAGTTCCCACAGTTCTGGATTCTGCACGACATGCAGCTTTTCTACTCTGCATCGGCCCTTCTTGCTCTACGTCGGGACTGCGTGGACCAAGACTGGCCCAACATCAGCTCTCCCGGCTACTACATTACCTCTATTCACCTCTTTGTTCTATATTTTCTGGAAGGTCCTTCTCTCGGATTCTCTCTGCCCCTCAGTTGCAAGATCTCCCCAATCGATTTTCCTCCTGAGAACTTCTCACCTCAAAAAATTGATTTCCTCAATATTTGTGTGTGTGTTTCCAAATGAACCCCCAGCCTCCATTTCATAATTTTCATGTTGAGTCTTCAACGATCGATATTAAATCTCTAATCAACAACTAAGATTAAAACATGACTCCAAGTAGCAGAGAAACAAGCTGCCTTCAGATACTCTAGTTTAGCCCAAGAAATCTGCCTTCTAGATCATTCTTACCCATATTTTGATTAATACCCATTAATATTTTATTTCCCTAAGTTTAGACTTAGGAACTCCATTAAAAATATTAATTATTTTAATAAAATACAATCCATGTGGAATTTTACCAAATGGTTTCTAGGTTCTTTAGAGCTCATGTGCCTTAGCCTCTCCACCAATTTTCAAGGCTAGATCACTTCCGATGCTACCAAAAAATAACACTCCCTCTTAGCGAGGAAAGTGTTCTAGCAACAATGTCCAACTGCATGCTGCTCTGTTTCTGAAGCACCTCATTTCTGCATTGTTTTTGCCACCAACACTGTGCTTTTTTTGCTATTATACTATTTCCCACGACACTACCATTGCCACTGCTACATCTGTACTACATCTCCCTCTCAAATTCTGCACCTATTATGCTGCTAGCACTACCACTGCTAACATTGCATCCGTACTACAACTCAACTGTTGAGAGAAGCAATTGAAAAACATCCAAAATTATTTGAACTTAACTGTGTTTAGCATAAAACAATGAATGTTGGAATTTAACTGCTATTGATTTTGACTCTCTGAATCTTCTGCACAGCTATTGACTCCTGCACTGTGCCAATCTGCACTACTACCCACCTTTCTTTGCGCTGATCAGTCTTTGGTCCCTAGCTACTGCATTTGTCCTCCAAACACTCCACTACGTCATCTGATACTAAGTCCATCTCGTTACTATTGAATCTCGAGCTCCTGTAGAAAGGAATTGATCCAAGAGGTGGACCCCTCAAGGATCCTTCCCACATGTAGTCCTCCCGACTACAACTCAATATCACCCCATCTCCCTCTTGGAAATGCGTGGGCACTCATGGAAAAATTCTCCTTGTCAGTCTTTGCTGAAGTAGGCTTAGGATCATGTTTCTCATCCTTATCATTTTTCTTCAAAGGACACTAGGATGCATAGTGGCCCATCTCGTCACAACTGAAACATTTCACCTTCGAAATGTCCTTCTTTTTCTTTTGCTTCTATTGTCCCTTTGATGCTAGAGTTGTGTTTTGCTCCTCCTCCTTCATCTTTGTGCCATTCCCACTGTAGGGTCCATCACAAGTATGCAACATGCATAGTCCTTGGATGAGAAATCAAATTCTACATTCAACGAGTGTTTCCGCTCAAAATTTGAGTACACCCATAAGGAGATAAGTTGAAAAAACAATTTTTTCTTTTTTCCCTCTAAAATTTGATGATGTAATGTAATCTTTTATTATTTCCACTATTGTTTTATTATTTCCTTAAGAGGCCCATTTTAAACCTCAAAAATCCCCTAATGATTCCGGCAGATCCAACAAAAAACACGGCTAACCCCGACTATTTCTACATTGGCTTTGTGTCATCCCTGTGTCATCTTCTCTACCCTATGTGTCAGCTCTCTCGGATGTTCCGATAGTTCTCAATAGTTCCAACAGTTCCTGACAGTTTTGACACTTCCTGTAGCTTTGGATTCTACGTGACATGCAATGTTTTTGCTCTATGCTGGCCCTTTTGGATCTGCGTCAGGACTGCAAGGGCCCAAATTGGCCAAGTGTTAGCTCTCCCATCTACTTTATTGCCTCTCTTCGCCTCTCTATTATGTGTTTTCTGGAAGGTCCTTCCCTCAGATTCTCTTTGCCCCTTAGCTGCAAGATCTCCCCAATCAATTTTCCTCCTGTGAACTTCCCACCTTAGAAAATCTATTTCCTTAATCTCTCTATATGTGTTTCCAAATGAACCCCAAGCCTCCATTTATACTTTTCTTATTGAATATTCAACAACCGAGATTAAGTATCTAATTAATGGTTAAGATTAAAACATGACTTGATCCACCTTCTAGATCATTCTCACCCATATTTTGATTAATACCCATTAATATTTTAATAATATTAATAATTAAAAATATTAATTATTTTAATAAAATACAATCTGAGTGGAATTTGACCAAGCATTTTTGGGTTCTTTATAACTCATGTGCATTAGCCTCTCCACCAATTTTCAAGGCTAGACCACTTCCGATGCTACCAAAAACTAACATGGAAATGATGTTCCCTTATAATGGACCCAAAGGGGTGGATTTTTGAGCTATAATAGATGCCCCCTAATGAATGAGGTCATAAGAGAAGCTTATGGATGAAATACATTATAATAAAAAGACCAGTGAGTGAGTAAGAGAGAGAGACAAAAAATAAAATACTTGTAGAGGTTATGAAATTCATATTCATATACTTAAACAATACATCCCCAATATAGGCATACCCATACTTAGTATTGAGAGGATAGAGAATTTCACCCACACAACATAATGTGGACTCATGTCATCAAGGACTAGTCATGATAAAAAAATAAATCTCTGACACAATATCTATCATTAGGGATTGACACTAATGAAAGTTTCCCCAATGGTTGATCCGGATTTGAACAGGAACGCAATAAAATACAGAGATAACCATATACACAAAGATGCAGTGGAAATAATACTTCATTTCATTAATGGAAAATACTGAAATATGCTTACAACCGGAAATAGAAATAAACCAGCTAGGGCGATGGCAGCTTATCTCTGAGAAGAGATGTGTGGCTACGTGCCTCTGAACTGTCTTACAATGAGGCTCGAAGGCCTATTTATTGTTGAGAAACAATGGAAAACCCTTAACATTCCA
>APFE030700870.1:0-34731 GCA_000404065.3 Pinus taeda | reverse complement strand
GTTTCCTGCTTAAATAAGGTTATTGGTGACAAGCTCCTAGTTCAAACAATATTGCAAAAACTTGATGAGGAAGGAAAAATCATATTGGAACCTGAATTAGTCAAAGAAACAAGAACTCGGCAGCTACGAAATCGATCAATTTCAAAGTATCTCATCAAGTGGAAGAACTTACCTGTTGGATATTCCACATGGGAGGATGAGAATTTTATACAGAAGCATCTAGAACTACTCAAGCATTGAGGACAACACTTTTTTGAAGGTGAGGGGCATGTTAGATCCCTATAATACTAGTGATTCCCCATTACTATTGTCATTGTATCCCTTATTGTTATTGTTGTGCCCCTATTGTCCCCATATTGTTATTATTGTGCCCCATAGAAGCCCACTATTGCTCTGTTTGCGCCCTTATATTATTATTGTTAGGTCTGATTTGGTTATATGTGACTCCTTAGACTCCTATATATAGAAATGAGATTTTGTAATTTGTATAATCCAATAATTGTTCATTTGTGTGATGTAAAGGAGGTTGCCCCCTCGAAGTGGCTTATTCCTAAGTCATTGATCTATCTTTTCTGTATTTTTATGAGCTGGTTTCATAACATCGCAACAATCTCATTACCTCATTTGGCTCTTGTGATATTGGTCTGGTATTTGGCCCCTCAAGCCATGTCAGCAAGCTCATGAATCACTATAATGGGCATTAGTTCTATTCCACCTTAAGACAGCACAACACCACAAGCAACACCTGCATCGACACCAAGCGATGCTAGAACAAGGGATAACCAAAAAGTTAAAAAGTTGGAAGCTTCAAACACTCCCTCCTCTCGGGTCCCTCACTTTGTGCTTTGTGTGAAACAGTTAGTTACCCCACCAATAGGTGCCTCGAGTTAAATGAGCTTAAAGCTCTTTTGCATGCCCCAAGCGTGCCAATGAACCCTCCTCCCTTGATAGAGAAAAGAACTCATTGGCACGTCATAAGGCATTGTGCACCAACCATGCATGTGCTACGAAATATGGGAATTACACTCATCATTGTCCCGAAATCCCTCGATATCGATATGGATTAGGTGGACTCACCCAAACCAATACCCCATTACCCCCAGCAGAGGATGGATCCGAATTTTTTCTTACATCATGAGTGAAGAAGCTTCTTGCTCCTATCCCTCATCTGGTCCATCAACCTCTTGCCATGATCGAAGGTAGACCGAACTAGCAACAACCCTACCAACACCCACTTGTGCTTTATGCAATGAAGCAGATCATTTGATTATCCAATGTCCCAAATTAAGGGCCTTTAATCGATTATATCCGGTTACCCACATCACTCAAAGCACCAGACCCAGGCACAGATGTCACACTTGCCATATTTGTGCAGGAAATCATCATGTGCGACACTTTCCTCATATTTCTTGATCCTGTTCTATGCTAGGATTCATGTGGTGATTTATTGCTGAGAATTCTAACTTAGTCCAGTCAAATACTAAACCATAATGTCATACCACATCACCAGGGAATGAAGCATATACGTCCATTTTATGTGTGTTTAAGGAGAAACGGATGCCATAAGTTTAACAAGGCCCCCATCATTACATCTCCCCTCACCATCATCAATCTAGATTGGAAAAAAATTGATCTAAGGCCGTCTGGCAAAAAAGATCACCCCTCACTTGTTCCCTATGTGATAAACCCAACCACTTGGTAAATCAATGCCATGAAGTGAGTAAGTTTGATGACATTTTTTGCTTAGTGGTCCAAATTACACAAATCCATATCTCTAATTAAGAGAAAATCACACGTTATTATTGTCGAATTTTCTCTCAAACACATCATACAAGGAATTTTCAATACCTTCCACGTTTTCGTGCAGCAAGAGAAGCATTGAGGAAAACCCACACTAGGAAGTCACATCATGCCAATACTAAGATCCAAAGATGGCTACCACCCCAATATGTCCCATGTCATGATGTCAATAAGGCTTCATCATATCATACTATGAGAAATATGACCACCCACATTATCTATTTAGTTAGTTCTATTCCAGTGTGTAGTATCTATACTAGTACATCTCATAGCACCGAGACATGTCATATGTTACAAACATTTCAAAAACTTAGGATTCAGTGTCAAACTCCTATTGAGGAAGATACTTTTCCCCCTTGTATACAAACAATATTATAAGAAATTCCTTCCATGCAACATCAACCCACCATAACTAAAATTCCACCACCACCTAATGCTAACGACGCACTACACCATATGCAATTCATTTCGTCATCTGTAGGAACCATGATTCGTGTTGTCTGCATATCATTTTTTGGTTTTGAGACCACAAAATCCACCCCACCCATGGTAACACCACCAACAGTGCATACCCATCCAATTTGTCATTGTCCACCTTGCTTGGTTCTATGACGTCACCTAATGAACCATATTCTTTCCTGTTAACCAACACAACTAGGTCTGAACCTCAACCTCAAAACCTGGCACAACCCAAGTCAACATTGGACAATCGTTTTCACTCAGATGAAGATATTCTAGACACCATGATGGAACCCAAATTTCCATGGGAGACCATGAACCATCATTCATTTTTCTACTTGAAAAATTGTTTGTACCCACTAGCACAACAATCCATGATATCTATGTCATAGAGTCAAAATATTTCCTACCACCAGGAAAGGTAGATTGGTTCAAGAATCCCATCCTGGCACCTGATACATTTGAGGAAGGGAATATGTCAAATATTTCACCTACCATCAAGGTAAATATTTCAAAAAAACCTGGAAAAGTCGAAGAGATCTCCCTTGGGTAACATTCTCTCCAGAATAAATAACCGCATATACATCTTTGTTCTAGGAATAGAGGAATATTTTTCATGGGATTACTCTGAGATTCCAGGCATCAGCCCCACCATTGTGTAACACCATATTGACACATGGCCCGACGCCCATCCCGTTAGGCAATAACACTGTTAGTTACATCCTTCTGAGGCAGAAGTAATCAAATAGGAAATCAATAAACTCCACAAATATGGGTTCATCTATCCTATCTCTTACACATCTTAGGTTTCTAACCCTATACCCATCATGAAAAAATAGGGCACCATCCATGTTTGTATATATTTCTTATATTTGAACAAATCTTGTCCCAAAGACAATTACCCTACACCATTCATTGACCAAGTCATCAATGCTTATGCCAATCACGAGGACCTATCCTTCATGGACGGGTTCTCTGGGTATTACCAAATCTAAATTTTTCATATAGATCAGTACAAAACCGCATTTACAACCCCTTAGGGTACATTCACATACCAAGTTATGCCTTTTAGTCTTAAAAATGTTGGCGCCACCTTCTAGACAGGCATGAAAAACATCTTCCATGATTTATCTCATCTTATCCTCGCATATCTAGATGACCTTACAGTACAATACAAGAAGCATGCTAACCATTTGGAGGATCTCTGCATGATATTTTAGAGATGTCGACAATATAACCTACACTTGAACCCTGTTAAGTGTGTATTATGTGTGAATGCCTCTAGAGTTGCATATGGGTTTCTACTTTTTGTGATAACTCCAAATTTTAACAGACCTTGAATTAACCTGTCTATGTCTATTTTGTGATAATGAGGATATCGGTACACATGTCACATTGGATAGTGGGAAGAACAGTGGAGAGAGATAGGGTTTGCAACAGAAATTAAGCATTGGGCACCATGGAGAGGCAAGAGGGGGGGAGTCCCACTCCCTCCTATAGTCAGGCAGTCTCCAATCGATTCAAGAAACCTCTGGAGGCCGAAATCAGAATTTTAGGAGGAGGGAAATAGGGAAACAGGGGTACACAGGGGTAGGAAAATACATAGGAAAAAGTCAGTAAGGAAAAAAGAATAGAAGGAGAAAATCATAATGTGGATACCAGAAATAGAACTGGACCATGTAAGCCTAGGGCAACTATCACACCAAGAGTGGTGTTAAGTGATCCAGCGCTACAGGTGCATAGGGAACACATGGCGGGAACACATGGTGACTTACACAGTCATTTGTAAATTCATGGGGTTATGGTCAATGGAGAAGGCTTTATAGGAATGGATAAAGAATCATTGGAAACCTATGGGGGATATATATCTACACCTTGGATCAAAGGGTTTCTTCACTATAGTTTTTACTAACATCGAGGATAAAGACAGGGTGTTTGAAGGAGGGCCCTACTTCTATGTTGTTGCAGGCCTCTATATGCGGCCTTGGGTGATGAATTTTGTCCTAGAGCGTGAGACATTCACTTCGGTCCTGGTGTGGGTAAGCCTCTACTCCTTACCACTGGATTATTGGCATCCAGAATCATTAAAAGGAATAGGAAATAAACTAGGGCATTTTGTTAAAATATCAGAGGCCACTAGGTGGGGAAAGTATACCTCCTTTTCTCGGATTTGCGTAGAGATGGATCTCTCTGGAGCTCTACCAGATGAAGTAATTTTGGAATTTTTGATGAAGAATGGGTACAAGAAGCAGACTATGAGCATGTTCCTTTCAGATGTCGCAAATGCCATGAACATGGGCATCTATTCAAGGATTGCCCCTTAAACAAAATGGAAAACAGAACTAAAGCTACCTCAAGGAAAGAAACTAAAAGCTTTAGCAAAGTGGGAAATAGAGGTAAAGGAGGGAGAAAGTACCAAAAGAAAATCAATGAGGAAAAGCAGCCAAGTTAGAATAGGTATAAGGTACTAGAAGAAGAAGAGGAGCAAGATAAAGCAAATCAGACTCTGGAGGTAAGCTCTGTGGAAAAGGAAAAGGGAGTGAGTATGGAGAACACACATGACAACAACCAACAAAAGGAGGATTTGCTGAACACTATGGAACTTGATAGGGACCAAGAGATGACCCCGAGCGAGGTGGGAACAGAGGATCATGAATTGCAAGATATTCTTGATAGGGAGCATCTAGATCTGGAAAAGTTCTTGGAGCAAGGAACCACCAAAGGAATGGATTCGCTACCACAAGAGGAGTTCAATAGAGTGCAACAATTGTTGCTATGGAGAACTTAGGGAAAAGGTTCTGGAGTAAAAAGAAACCATGATAGTTAAGACAACGAAGGGGTAAAAACAAAAGGCAGCATCGGGACTAGCTCCTAGGAACCCAAGCAAGAAAAGAGGTAGGAAAAAATAGAATGAGTTGCTAATAGAGTGTGGAAAACTCATGATCCATTCAGGTAAGATGAAAGACCTAACCAGTTACTCATTTAAAAATCTTCTTAATGAAGCTCACAACATGGAATATTAGGGGTCTAGGGAGTAAAAGGAAACAAAAGAATCTTAGCAATATAATGAAATAAGAAAAATCATATATGATTTTTATCCAGGAAACAAAATGTTTAGTAGAAAAAATAAGAGAAATACACAGCAAATGGCTGACTAAATATGAATATCTAGAAGTTAAAGTAGACAAAACAGTAGGAGGAATTCTCACACTTTGGAACCCTCAGAAACTAGGAATCCTAGATGTTGAAGCATCTAGGAACTATTTATCAGTGGTGATTCAACCTTTGGGGGACAAGGAAGTTTATATAATCACAAATTTTTATGGTCCACAGAAGCCTGAAGACAAACTAATACTTTTACTCCACTAGAGGATCTAAGAGACAGACATTTGAGCATCCCCTAGATTTTGGGAGGGGACTTTAATATGATTAGGTCCTTGTCAGAAAAAAAAGGTGGAACCAAATCTCTAGGAAGAGACTCCATAGCATTTCAAAATTTTATAAATAATATGAGGCTAGTAGACACATAGACAAGTAATGGAATCTTTACCTGGAATAACAAAAGGGGAGGAGAGTCTTAGATGGCCTCAAAACTAGATAGATTTATTATCTCAGAGGAGCTTATCTTAACAGGCCTTGACTTGTCAGCGATGATACTCCCTTTTGGCGGGTCAAATCATTGGCATGTTCAACTTGAAGCGCCTTTATAGGAAATCCAAGAAATAGAGCTTTCAGGATTGAAAACATTTGGCTTACCCATTCGGACTTTATAAGCAATATTGAAAAATGGTGGACAGAGGATATGCAAGTTTAGGGCACTAAAATGTTCCTCCTACATAAAATATTGAAACATATCAAAATTAGGCTTAAAGATTGGAATAAGAATGAGCTTGGAAACATTTGTGAAGCCAAAAAAGTGGTAGAATGGAAGCTACATGAAATTAACCAAATCCTCATTACAGATGGCTTCAACAGGGGAAGAAAGGAACAAGCTGACTACCATCAACAGGAATGGGAAGAATTATGCAAACAAGAGGAAATATTCTAGAAGCAGAAATCAATGGTACAATGGTGAAAAGAAGGAGAAAGGAACATAATGTTTTTTCACAAATCTACCATGGATCATAGGTCTCATAACAGAATCTCAAAAATCAAAGATTCTCAAGGAAATCAACTCAATACCCACAAAGAAATAGAAGCGGAGCTGGTTCAACATTTCCAAGGCATAGTAGAGGAACCTCTCTTAGACAGATCACAATTCATCAAAGACTTTACAAAGCACATTCCTAAGCTTGTGACAAGAGAAGACAATTATAATCTAAACAAGCCTATGAATGAAGAGGAGGTCAGCGAAGTCATCAAATAAATGCAAAATGGGAAGGCACTAGGTTCGGATGGTTTTAATGTTGACTTCTTTAAAGCATGTTGGAAAATAATCAAGCAGGATATCCTCGATGTGGTGGACGACTCTAGGATAAATAGAACTGTTTTGAAGGTGCTCAATACCTCTTTCATATCCTTAATTCCAAAACAAGATAATGCTATGATACCAGACAGATTCAGACCAATAGCATTATGCAATGTGGTGTACAAAATAATTTCCAAAATAATAGCCAATAGGCTTAAACCCCTTCTTCCAACTCTTGTATCTGAGGAACAAATGGGGTTTGTGGAAGGTAGACAAATTCTCAACAATATCATTCAAGCACACGAGGTGGTTCACTCACTAATAAGTAATAGGCAGGTGGGAATGATTATGTAATTGGAGAGTTGGGCTTATGATAAGATAAGTTGGGCTTACACAAGGAGAGTTCTTATAGCTTATGGATTTGACCATAACTGGGTAAGATCGGTGATGGCCCTTGTAACTACCTCTAGTAATAGGCTTATGATAAGATAAGTTGGGCTTACACAAGGAGAGTTCTTATAGCTTATGGATTTGACCATAACTGGGTAAGATGGGTGATGGCCCTTGTAACTACCTCTAGTTTTGCAATCTTGGTGAATGGTTCACCATCCAAGTCCTTTAATACGACGAGAGGGCTCAGATAAGGAGATCCTCTATCACCCTTCCTCTTTATTCTCATGATAGAAGGGCTTGGCAAAGCGATCAAATCTGCCAAAGCAGAAGGCAAAATCTAGGGTCTCAAACTCACAAGGAACAGAGATGCTTTGATCCATCAACAATTGGTGGATGATACTATGCTATAGGGTACACCTACAGTCAAGGAAGCTCTAGCCTACAAACAAATCCCAAAAGAATTTGCAATGGTTGTAGGTAGAGAGGTAAGCCTTACCAAATCAAAGATTTATTTTTTAACACTGACATTGCTATTCAGAGAAATAAATCTAGAATTCTAGGCTTTCAAAGAGATATGCTACCTTCCAAATACCTGGGAGTACCACTAACCGATAAAACTCTGAGCAAGAAGGTGTGGGAGCCTGTAATTAATAAGCTATAGGACAAAATATGGAAATGGAAAAGTAGGTCTTTGAACTTAGCAGGATGACTTGTGCTCAAAAAAGTTGTCCTACAACTGTCCCCATATTTATGTTTTCAGCCCTTCCAGCTCCTAAAGGAGTCATGCAACTATGCAGAAATATCCAAAGAGATTTTATTTGGGGCATAGGGGAAGAGAAACAAAATGGGCCTTGGTAGCCTAGGAAAAAATCTGTAAACCTAAGTCAAATGGAGGTTTGGGACTGGATGATCCTAAAGTGATAAACAAAGTTTTTGGGGAAAAACTATAGTGGAGATGGCTAAAAGATTCAGCTTCCCCTTGGGCCCAAATTTGGAAACAGAAATATGCAAACAATTGGCAAGGAAGGGATCACATTAGAATGTCTGGGATCATCAAAGGCTCCCACATTTGGAACAAAGCTTGGGAGAATAGATCCATTGTTCAGAAACATAGTTTTTGGGAAATTAGAGATGGAAACCTTGCATGGTTTTGGGAGGATCAGTGGCAACATGAACCCAAATTGTTAAGAGAATAATTTGCAAATCTCAAGAACGATATTGAAAACAAAAGGTTACTCAGAGTAAATGACATCTAGGATCTGTTAGCGCTTGAAATTTCACCTCAGGCTGAAAAAGGTAAACTCCAAGGCAACATCAAACCACTTAGCCTCGTAGCTAGCCCTACGGGGCAGGAGAGGGCTCTCTCCGGTCTATCTCGGCAAAGATCTTCAACGGGTAGAGATAACCAATAAAGAACACTGATTTTAGGCTAGTAAACTGATAAAAAGGTTTGATTTGGGATTTTTAGGGTTTTGGTGGAAAATTGGGGAAAGGCAATTTTGGGTGCGGGGATTGGACACAGTTTTCGCAGGGGGTTCTTTGGGGCAAGGTAGGAGACTGTATTGATGCCTTTGAAAGATTTGGATGGATTGAGAATGACTGGTGAGGAGCTAAGGAGAGCAAGCAATCACCTTGAATTCTCCTTAAACAGCTGAAAACATTGATATTAAGCAAACTTAAAGGCAGAGCATAGCAACCATGAATTCTACCTTAACACTTCATTTGCCTAATTTGCAGAAGAAAAAAAAAGAAGATGATTCACATAACAAAATTACAACTACAAAGAGAAACACACCATCAATACATGTAACCACAGGAATCCCAAAAAGGATTGCAAAACCCTGGTCTTTCTTCCTTTGCCAAAAATGCAGAGATACAATGAGTAATACAATAGAAGCTTTCTCCCTCAAAAGTCCAACCATGAAAATGACCAATAAAGTACATAATATAGGCAAGCTAACATCTTTCCTTGCCTCTAGGGGTCGAGCTCACTATCCTAGGAGCTGTTACAACCAATTCCAAACTGAGCACTAAAATCTAGGCAGTCAAAACAACTTGCCTCTATAAGCTAGGAAACCAATTCATTCATTTAATTTTTGCCTATCTCATGAATGAATCTTCTAGAAGAGATAAATAAGTGTCAAAGTATCATAAAGTTACATCATTTGCAATAAGGAGGATCAAAATCCACTCAAAAAGGTGAAACCTAGTCAAAACTGCGTTTTGTTGAGCTGTAGGTGAAAAATTGAGAAAATGTGCTGATGCGTAGCGCCCCAATTCTGAACGCGTAGCACGCCTTTGAGCCAACTTTTGAGGAACTTCCCGGAGTCCAAATGAGGCAAAAGTGGGCTTGTTGTAAAGGTCTGGATGTATACTTTCCAATCCAAGTGGAATTTCTGAATTTTGTGGTTATTTGCCCCTCCAAAATTGCAATCTCCCAAGACTGCTTCCTGTGTGTCAAAAAGGTGGCAAAAAGTCATTTTTTGCTTTTTTTGAGCTTCTGGAGGCTCAAAACTTGGTGAAACTTCTTGGTAATTGCTGAGCAAGTGTATTTTTGCATGAAAAATCCAAAAATGCTTAGTTTTCCTTAAATGTACCTCCCCAACGAAAGGGTCGCGCGCGGCGCGCTACACGTTGGGGAAGAAAACTTGTTTTTTGCCCAAAAAATTCACAAATGACCAAAAATGCTCAAATTTTTTTTGAAATTTGTGCAGAAGGTAATTCATTTAGCACCATGCTCCTTCAAGGAAGCCTCAGCCAAGATGTGGAGGGGATCGGGCCTTTTTCTTCGTTTTAGTGCCTTAGCCAACCGTCCTTTGAGCACCTTCATTTTTGCCTTACATACGTGCATTCGAGCCCAATAATGGTTTTTCATGTTCCGGAGCATGTCCTTATCTTTGTTAGCCTTGGCCAGCAACCTCTCCAAATGAGCATTCACCCGAATAAGCATGGATTCTCGATCTATGGGTGTCAAATCACCGGGTCTCCTACGGGCCAATTCTCGGTCTTCACGAATCTTCCGCTGCTCATAAAGCTCGTGCTCATCCTCCAACTATTTGTTGCGCTACTCTAAATAGTTAATTACCCATTTTTCCATCTGCAATTTCTTGTGCAACGACTCATTCTCGGTCCTTTGCTCTCGGATGATCTCCTTGAGCTTTGAGGCAGGAGAGCTAGCCTCAATATCAATGATGTCAATATCTGGATCACCCGACAATCCTTGCTCAATCATGGGCTGCTTGCCCCTCTCTAATACTTGTGCTGCTGTCGGACACGAGGTCCCTTCCACCTAGTGTGGAGATAACACTCGCGGTGCTGATGAAGAAGGCGAGACCCCTTCCACCTGATGTGGAGAAAATACTTGCCGAGCTGATGCAAATAAGGCCCCGTGGCCTCTTTGATATGTGACCAATGGAGGGGAGCTGGCATGTCTGGGCTCAGGGATGTCATACTGCTGTGAAGGTCCTCCCTCCTCATGAACAACCTCAGGGGGTGGTGGCGCTGCGAAGAAATCTCGAGAGATGAAATCCTCCCATGGAATACCCTGCTGGGCCAACTGATGCATGACCACAATCTTGATCAAATCATAATGGTAGATGCTCCTGTGTTGCTGTGCTAGGCTCTTTCTCTGCACCAAGGGCACCATCCTCTCAATATTCCGGCACATGAAAATTGGTATGTTCATCATCCGTACCCGTGTGAAATGCATCAACAAGCGAATATGATACGAATACAAACGTGAAAATCTGCCCTCATAGGTGAAATAGTGAATGATGAGCCTCATCAAGGGCGCATACTCATCTTTCAAGAATCTGAAAGGAAACACACCAGTTACCTGCCTCATATATACAGGTTTAATGTAGGGCTCATAATGAAATTTGTCTAATAGCTGGCGCTTGTTCCACTCTTCTCCAACATTGGGTATCCCTGTTGCTTGAGCAACAATCTCAGGTGACAATGTAAAATCCACCCCTGCAAGATTCACATGCTCGTTGTACAGATGCAAAACAAACAATCGGACCAATTCCCTGTGGTGCTGAATTTGGGAAATTCTCTCACAATATTCATAGCATGATTGATATTGGAAACATGTGACTGCAAGTGGACAAGCTTGCAAATAGGCCAAAGAGGTGGGCTCCTCTCTCACATGTTGACCACCTTTACCACCCATGTGAGGCCTTCTTGGCACCTCAACCTCCAGTGTTGACTCACGGTCATCACTTTGCTCATAGTCGGTCTCGGTTTCTGACATGGTTTCAAGAGCAAAGTGGGTGAAATGTACTGTTGCTTCTGCTCAAAAACCTGTCGTTTTAACTGTTGAAATGTTGCTTCAAGGGGACAAATAACACAAGGGAGATGTTAGGGAAGGGATACTTTTGAGGGAACTGAGGGAAAATATAAGTAAAAGGGGATTTAGGGAAGGAATCATGACATATACAACATCATACAATTATAATTTGCAGGGGTTTTATGGGAAGTAGGGTTTAGGGTTATGTTATTGAATTTTAGGGATAGGGATAGGGTTTTAGGGCTTTTGGCATTTTTGTTAGGGATATTAGGTGAAAATGACAAGGGAAATGGTAATGGGATGTGGGGAAAAAATGGGGGTGAAAAGGGATGACCTTGAGCAGCAAAAGCAAAAACCCCAGCCTTGCTTGCACTTTGACATTTGTAATCAAAATACACATGAACTTCTCATTTCAAAATGATAACATTTAAATGCTCATTCAAGCTTTAGCAAGCAATATAATTTGATGTTTGGAGGCCTACCTACAACCTTGAAGAGATTTGGGGTTGATTTGAGGTTTGAAGGCAATTTTTCTGTGTGTAAACCCCAACGCGTAGCGCGCGGGTCCTGACGCGTAGCGCACGCCCAATGCGTAGCGCCTGTGTCTTTTTCCCACTGTGATGACTGCCCCAACGTATAGCGCCTGCCCAACGCGTAGCGCGCAGGTCCTGATGCGTAGCGCGCGGGCTCTCACAGCAATTTCGCCTAGTTTTTCCACTAAGTCGCCTTTCACACTTGCTCTTGGAGTCTTCGAGGCAAATAATGATACAATGAAGGGAGGGGGGCTTTTATAAACTTGATTTGAATTAATTTCCCCTCAAACCCACTTTCTAATGTTTATAACATGGCAGTTTTCAAAATTTAAATGCTACAGACTTATGATTTCCTTTTTGTCCTGAAATTGATTGAAATGATGCTTTTTCTTGAAAATTTTTCAGGGATAGCTTCTGAGGAGTCCTGGCAAAGGAGACCAAGGCCGCATGCCGACTTCTGAAGAATTTGAATTTTTAAAATTTTTTACAAAAATGAGAAAATGACCTTACCTTCAAAAACAGAATTTTTGAATTCAAGGTAAAAATTAGTTATACAATATGAAATCATCTGAAGTGATGCTTTGATGGACATCCCTCTGGCTTGCTGGGCATTTATTGACCTCAAAAGACAAAATTGGACTAAACCCTAGACCTAGGACCTTGATTTCAAGACAAGACCAATGACCCGATAGGAAATTTATTGACTGAAACAGACTTGATCCAGCAGTGCCAAGAGGGGAATAAAAGACACAAGCTCCTCCATCAGGGTTATGGCATGCCTAATGGAATGCAATAAGATGACACCGATGAGACACCTACTTATACAAATGCAAAGAGCTTTGATCACTGATGGAGGGCTACTAGACCGACTCTAACAGGGTGTCTACAAAATGTAGTTTTGTTCCTTGATTTTTAGGTTTCATAAAGTTACGATTTTTCTTCGAAATGTATATATATATGTATAATATATATATATATATATATAATAATATATATCTATATATATATATATATATATATATATAATATATATATATATATATATATAGATATAGATATACACGATGATGAACATCACATTAAAAAAAAATGTGCCCAAGGACATATTAGCCATTGTTTAAGACATGGTTCCTATAAAAAACTCTCCCAATACCCTTAATCCATTGTAAAATGTACAGAGAGATGTCCACCACAACTCACTACAAATTGCTTTTGCTTGGGACTTGAAAGTGTTATTTTGACTTAATTGTCCTTTGGAAGTGTCATAAAAAAATACCCATCGTAACATTACAAAGAAAACAAAATCAAAGCCAAAGAACACCAAACGAAAGAAATCCAAAAAGAAAAGGAATAGACAACAAACTTAAAACAAATAAAGGATTAGACACTATGTGATTATTATTTGGAATTTTTATCCATAACCAACTTAGATGATGCTAAACATTTGGCCACCCTATAAGGTTTCTTACCAAGTTGAAATTTGAAGGTGCCAACTTCTAAGCATTTGGCCATGTTCTAAAGATCTTATTATTTCTAGGCATCACAAAGGCCATTTTAGACTAAAGGCATGGAAACAAGAATATAGTTTTCTCCATTTAAAAGTATCACAATAGAATAAAAGGAGGAAATATATCAACTTGAAATTGTATGAATTGGTAGCCTCCAAATCTAGAAGTCTAGATTGATGATGTTTGACGAAATAAATTCAAGTAGATTTTACCATTGTCGCAGTCTTCGTATACTTGACCATGCTCCATTTAAGTTGTTATGACACTAGTAAATTTAGTTAAATTAATATAATTACAATAAAATTTAAATAAAACAAAAAGAAATAAAATTATGTGGAACTATGCACCACCCATTTATCACGCACATAAGCACGCAAATATTGATTATCAATAATAATTTATACATCCAATGCCACTTTTCATAACCAAGTTTCTATCTCACAATTGCTCACCCTTTCACCTAACCACATGGGGGGAATAGCTATCTTAGCTGTCGGGTTTGGTGTTGAAGCTCCAAAATAGGTAGCACCCTTGAAGAATCCCCTCGAAAGGGAGCCCCTAAAGTTTGATTGCACATGTTTTGATTTGTGGGATTTATCAAAAGTAGTAAAGGAGGGTTCAACCTCAAACCCCTTGAAGCTACAACAATTCCAATCTTGCTCTGGCCAAAAATTGAAATTCCCAAGGAGAGAATGTTTTGATTCTCTTAGATTTCTTCAGTGGAGCTCAAGAATTCAATTTAATAATTGGTGAAAATAATGAGTCTGCACAACACACAACCTTGAGGAATAACGGTTTGTTTGTGCAAAGAGGAGGAGATGGTTGTTATGGGTGACCTCGTACTTGTGTCTAAATGAAACCACCTTTCAAGAGTCGAGGTGTAGAAGAAGTTTAGTTAGATTTTGGGTCAGAGTTTGCACAATTTCCCTCAAAAGACAACCACCCTCCACTAGGCACCAATCCAACATCAAAAGGGTGTGCATCATGAATAAGAAGAAAAATATGTTGCCTAGTGAGTAAGAATTAAAAAAGTATGTCACTCTAAATGATTCATTGAAATTAAATTGTAAGAAAATCTTAAATATAGTTCACTTATAGTTGTTCGAAGTAATATTTTCACTTGCTTTTTTGCAGAGTAAGGATCCCACAATCAAGTGGGTATAACCATTTTTTTCAAGTAAATCACCCAATCATCATGCTCGATCTTTTGTTTGTTACTATTTTTTTTTCTACATGCTCAAAACCAAGAAAAAATCCTTATACTTCATCCTTGCGTGAATTCTGAGCATTCCTCACAAGATTTTTAGCAATCCCTTTTTTTCCTTCCCCGATCTTTGGTTTGATTCTCATAGAAATCATAAAAAAAAAAATTGCTCCCATTTCTTTTATGCCTCACTATGCTTCAAACTAGTCAGTGGTTTGATTCTCATAGAAATCACAAAAGATTGTGTGTGATCTTGGTCATTAATTAGTTTTATCTTTCAATGAAGAACAAACTTAGGCTCAGGTGTATTTGTTGTGGGCACCTCATTAAATCTATGCCAATCACTACTACGACTCACATTCACTTGGGCATGCAATTTTTGTCCCATCTCAAACTCCATTATGAGAAGATTCATTAGCTATGGTATTCAAGGGTTTATGTGAATCAAAAGTCTTGCTTAGTTTTCCTACCTCAACCTTGTGCCTACTTGTAGGTTTACTCAGCCTTTAAGCATACTAATTTTTTTCCAAAACACAATAAATCTTGGTTGTCTTAACAAAGTATGAATTCTCATTGATCTCACATAAACACAGAGTCATGCTCAAAGGTAATCATACTCACATCAAACGTCGGTGATGCCTTCATTGCAAGGGGAAGCATGATATTTACCCTTGATTGGGTTGGATGGCAGTGGCTAGTAGGATAAGGTTCAAGGTTTAGAGCCTTCAATGTAGGTTTAGACCCTCCATCGCAGCGTCGATCGCAACATTTTCAGAGTATTTCAAAGCCTCAAGTGTATGATCAGAGCCTCCACTATAGCATCGATTGCAACATTGTCAGAGTATCTCATAGCCTCCACTATAGCATTGATTGAAACATTGTCAGAGTATCTCATAGCCTCCACTATAGCATCGATTGCAACATTGTCAGAGTATCTCATAGCCTCCACTGTAGTTTTCAAATCTTGCTCAATGTATTGTCAGAATGTGAGTGATGATAGTGTCAATGCTTGTGAAAACAACCACTTATAAAATTGTATCTTTTAAAGGCATTGCCAATTCTAACAATTGACAAAAATTGTTTGCACACCAAGTGATTTAAGTCACAATGCATACTTGTGAGCCAATAAGAGAATGGATTTATCAATTTTTTTCTAATAAGAAGAAAAAAATTAGAAACTAAGTGATATTAATTTTCATAAGAAAACTTTGGATATGAATTCAAATGTGAGTGAGGCAGGGCTAATAGGGACTTTTATTGCCAACATGATATGACAACCCACCCTCATCCTTTTTTCTTTTTTATTTTGGCATGAATCATGAAAACACCCAAAAATGTTGCAAGATACATGAAGTAAGTCTTCTTACAGAGTCACTAGAATGATGAGTGTTAGGGCAAACTTGACTTATTCATAGAATTAATTTACCATTAGCAGTTTACGAGCTTCAGGTTTCGATAACCCATGGTTTTTCCCATGGTATAGGCATGATGAATCCATTGTAAGATGCCTTTGGCCCATTGTGATGGCATGGTAAAAAGCAATATGGAGGCTATGAAAATGTTGAAGAGTCTGCTAGTGACATAATAAAGTCGCAGTCATTTCTCTGTGGACATAACCCATATTTTGTCTCCTTTGAATTTGTCTTGATTTGTTTTATTTTTGTGCCTATTGTATTTAAATTTTTCTCTCATTTTTATAACAATTAGTTTAAGAGCCATGAAGGAAACTTATCAAAATAGAAAATATGGATGAAGCAAATTATTTGTTGTTGGTGGTGCATGATAAGAGAGATTTGTGGTTGAATCGACCTGGTGATCAAGGTGAAGAGGAAGCAAAGACCATGAAAGGAAATCTCATTCGAGTTGATTGAAGAGAAGCATCAAAGATTGATTATTGAAGTTCACATGGGTTAATGAAGTTCACGTGGGTCAATGAAGGAAGTGTAAAAAAGCAAATTTGGTAGAATTGTTGCTATAAGGGTGGATATGAGGTCACACTAAAGTTGGAAAGCAAGATCAAGATCAACCAACAATGGTGTGTGAATGTGCTTTGAATCCCAAGATTTAGAGCCTAATGAAATGTTGTTGCTAAGAAATTGAGAGTTGAGAAAAGTGGTTTAATGGCTAATAGGATGGATCTATGTAAGATCAATTTTGAGAGTTGGGGTGCTGAGAGTTTGCACGGATCTTATGAGTGCAAATGATGTTGAAAGGCCAAGTTAAGGTGAGACGAACATAGTAGATGATTGTTGAGTGATGGCTAAGGAGGACATGCATATTATGGATCAACATGTGATGGAGATATAGTGAGAGAAAGTTTGGATAACCTCATGGACAAAAGCATGCAGATGGAGTCTATGGTATCAAGGCTTAGTGGAGCCAACATGTTATGACAATCCACAATAGTGTATGGACACCCTAGAGTGTATTTGTTCCAAGTTGTAAAACCTAGCCATAGGTAGGAAGTATTCCCTTAGGTTCTTGTAAGCCCCATTATTCAAGCATACATGTTGTAGTACAGTGGTGCATGGAGTTATGTATAATCAAGTTGTAGAATGGATTACTTGAATAGATACAAGGGTGGTAGGTGTATTCATGTGCTAGCTTGAGGGGGGAATGTGAAATGGAGAGAAAAATTAAAATATAATAGGCACACAAATAAATACAAATCATGATAAATTCACAAGAGACAAAACTTACATGGTTCATCCAATATGCACTATGTCCACGGAGAAATGGTCAGGCCTTTTATTATGTTATCCTCAAACTCTTTGGAATTTTTAGAATCTCATCCTTTTTACGATGCCCTCACAATAGCCCAAAAGCAATTAACAATGGAGTAACCATGACTTTGAATATGCTATATTACATTAAAATACCATGGACAAAAACATAAATTACCAAAACCTTGAACCCATAAACCACAAACTATAAATTAATTTGGACCGAGTCAAATTTACCATAATTACCCTAAGATAGAGATAGACATTTTGATTATGTTTTAGTTTGATTTGATTTTTTATTTAAGTTTATAAAATAATGTAAAAATATTACATTTTACCTTTATAATAAATAAATAAAAAATAAATTTAAATTAAATGTAAACATGGTATGAAATGAGAAACAATCGAAATTTGCACAAAAAGGCCTATATTGTTGGAAACTACGTATAGGAAAATAAAATATGTTGCAGAAGTTGATCGTATACCACTTTGTCATGTGACAACGCAATTAGCGAGAATGGAAGCAAACAAAAAATTACATAACGAAATTATAATAATAATAATAAACAATGCAAAAGTAAAGAGAAATCTGAAATTATAATAATAAACAATGCAAAAGTAAAGAGAATTATGAAATTATAATAATAAACTATGAAAAGTAAAGAGAAATCTTATTTATAAGAAATCTATGCAAAAGTAATTTAAAGAGAAATATTGTTTTAGATATCATTTTGGGATTCAACTACGTTAAGTAAGTCATTCAAACGTATGACCATTTCCATGAGAGGTAGTCGTAACTGACTAATTTCTCATGATTTTTTGAATAGTTCACTTAGCGCTCATTGCATCGGGTGATGCTCACAGGGGTGAAGAAGTGGGATTGAAACTAGTGAAATGTGGAGAACGAATCACATAGCATTAATCATCACTTCCGGGGCTTGCACCCGGTAACCAGGACTTCCCAGGAGGTCACCCATCCCAGTTTATAAAACATTATAAAAATGGAGAATTTATAAAGTAATGCAACTTTGAAGGGGAACCTCCCACTACATACCTTAATGAAAGTTCCATGAGATCTCTAAATGAAGCTCTTTCTTTTTCTTTTTTGAAAGATGTTTAGTCTTGATTATATCAACTTTAGCAAAAAGAATAGATATTAGATTAGAAACTATTCTAAGATCATGTGTGTTACGAGTGGTTACTCCATCATCTCAACATAATAATGAGCAAAATAACATGGATAGTAATTAAGGGTAACATATAATTTCGTGTTATTTATATTTAATTATGTATTTTTTTAAAATGAAATGATATTTTAAAGTTTATGAGACTATTAGTTTTATATTTTTCGTTTTTTGCAATTCAATCTTTTTCGGATTCAAATTGATGATGAGCTGGCCCAACCTTCCAACAATCTTCTCACTGAAAAGGCAATGCCAAGAAACTAATATTAACATGTTCTCATAACTTTCTCTGATGTCTTTGAATACATCACATTCCAAAATGAAATGTTTTGAAATGTTTTCAATTTTTAAAGCTAATTTTCATTCATTCCTTAAATCCATATGTATAAACAAGTTTTGATTTCTCTTGGTATGTTGATTGGGAAATCAAACTAGTGGCAGAACCATAGTTTTTTTAGCATCCAAGAATTAAGAGAAACTAGAACCATAAAAAATACCTAGATTCTACTAATAACAATCTACTTTAATATTAAATTTGAAAACAAAAAATCATCATATCGAACATAAGAGAAAGTAATAAACAAGACTCATCATTCAGTCTTGGGAGAGTTAGAGTCTTCCAAAACAATTGGGTCTTTATTACTTCCTGGAGAACATCTTGGATTCAGAGGTAGGCCTAAATTAGTTTCAATGCACTGCAAATGCATGTCCAAACCATTGATGGAGAGATGAAGCTTGTCTAACGTTAGGAGGATTTCTTCCTTGGCTTCATTTCGGTCCAACAAGACCCTACTTAGCAAGTTTTTCAAATTCTCACAAATATCCATTATGTACATATATTGACTAAAGAGACCGCGAGTGTGCCCAATGTTCGACAACCAATCAACAACCTCATTAGTAACCTTTGTATCCATCAGGCATCCCCACTCACCTACAATTTCACACTCTGCTTCTGTTATCTTGTCCTAAATGGGTTAAGGAGTGTGAGAGTGATAAATCCTCACAGAGAATTTTGCCCTCTGTTCAGCTTGAGAGCCCCCTGTCCCCAGAAATATGTTGTTCCTCTCTCACTACATGCATGTTACCAAGGCATCACGATTGAAACGCAATAAACTAAAGAAGGATCCAAGCCCAAAGGAGAAAACCATGAAGAGAGAGATAAGTACAAGTGATGATGACCTAACTAGGTAAGGAGTAACAAAGCGCTGGAGTTAGGGAAAAACTGGGGAAATATGAAAGGAAAAGAGAATGGGTTAAGGAGAAGGAAAGAGTTCCTTAATGAGAGGACAAACCCAATAACAACGGACATGCAAAATAGATGATGAGAGTAGGCATAACATAAGGAAGAAGGAAATTACCATAAAACTATCTAGTAGATGCGCAAGAGATGAGGCTCAATGCCAAAGGAAGTAGCTAAACAAAACCAGATGACTAGGAAGCAGAGAAAATTTAAAATCCTTGAAGGTTAACCACTAAAATCACCCCAGAATATGGGATCCAAGAGCCATGAATTTCCATAATTTGTTACTTTTCTCATTGTTGTACCTTGAAACAAACCTTGTCTCATGCCAATTTTCATTTCCATTTGGGATGGACAACCCATTTCGCAAATTATGAATGTTCTTCATGGTAGGGAGAGAAGTGAATGATCCTGTCATTGGTGTCTGGTATCCAAATCCTACCATCATAACTACAATATCAATCCCCACAAAGTTTGTCATTAATCATGTCATAATGCCATAACAAGCCAACATAAAAACATTACACATGTGCACGGTACTCTTGGCTAGGATGCCATGCCAAATTAATATGACTAGGGGGCGCATTGCCACATCTGCCACCATGAGTGTTTAGTGGGACAACGACCATGCACCTCCCCACTTGGTGCATCCTAACACCCTATCCAAGGAAGATAGGTATTTTTGCGCTAGAATTGAGCTTCCTTTTTTCAAACTAGGGCTAGGAAAAGAATCCCAATTGAAGCTTAGCAACCTTTCTTGATCTTTGTAACCTTCATTAGCTAGGAGATCAACTATTTTTGTTCCGTAATCATTTAATGTGTGTTGTGAGAATAATTGGGATGGAAGGAAGAAGATTGGTAACACGTTCAAAATTACTTTTCAAAGGTTAATTCTTCGAAACTTTACTTTGTGTTATTCCCTGAAGGATTTTAATGGTCATGTTTATGATTATTTGAAAACCACCTTCAACTATTATTTTATGGTAGTGCTAAGTCTAAGCAAATTGCGCCCCTATCTCTAATGCTTTTAGCTAGGCAATGTTTTTGTTATTGATACCTAAGGGACTAAGGAAAATAAATAGGATTTTGGCTATGTGGTCCCACAAAAGGCTCCACCATATTCAACATTCCTTGGGTTTCCTTTAAAGGCCCCGTAAAAGTATTAATTTTATGAATAATTGAGGAGGTGGATTCCAAGTAACGAGAATAGAAGGAGGACATAGAGAGGAGGGTCATTGAGCCAATTGTGGTGGTGTGAAAAACTCCCATTCATTTAGAATATTAAGTTCTAAATCATTGTCTTGTGAATCCTGATCTCACTAATGATGGGAGGCTATTGTCTCTTGGATATTGTCTTTGGTTTTTGACCCAAATAGAATTCTAACCAATTGAGTAATTTTGGAAGATGCAACCATTTTGTTCTTTCCATATCGTCCATGTAACAACCCTGGTCAAAAATCCATGTAATAAAGTTAATAAAGGAAAAATAATTACCAAGGTCATGGGACACGTATTCCAAGTTGAATGTTGGGCAAAAAATCCTAGTGTGCGTGTTCATTTGGTTTAGTATGGCTAAGGAAATTGAGAAAGGCAGTGGCAAGGCTTTGGAAAGGCAAAGTGGCATTAATTGACATTTTATGTATGAAAATAATGGAAATTAAGAGAAAAGGAAGGTGAAAGGCCACATGTTGCATGTGAGGAGAAAGAAGGAAAATAATGGAAAATGAAGAAAATATAGGCCTCATTAATAAAAAGGCTTCTGAGGATCAGTTCACAACCTTTTGTCAATTTAGTTTTGGAGCTCTCTCTCTATTCTCTCTACTCTCTCATACTCTTAGACACTTAGAGTATTCTTGGAACACTCTAACATTGGAGGAAAAAAAGAAAATTAAGGAAAAGAAAGCAAGATGAAACAAGGATCAAGCAAGGAAGAGTGGGATTCAAGCGGCTACATTGGGATTACTTGCATGTATTGAGTTTCATGTATGATTTCCTTGCTAGGTTGGCATGCATGTGTGTTTTTTGGTTCTCTCACTGTCATTAGCATGGGTCTTGCCAGGTGTGACAACGGTTTTCAGCCATGCCTTGCCATTTCCAGATAGCCATGGTGTGATGGGGTTCTCTTGTTTTGGTTGAACTGAATTGCTGGATGGTTTTTCAAAACTGAGTGGGGTGGTCTTAGGGGAGAAAAAAAAGGTCTAGGAATCCCTGAACTAGTGAAGGTGGGATTGCAATAAAGCTTGATTACGTATGCCCTTGTTAAGCCTAGGAATCCTCGACTGGTGAATGACAAGATATATGGTAAATCCTAGAGGGTGGAGCCTTGTTGGGCCTAGGAATCCTCGATCGGTGAATGAAGGGATATACGGTAAATCCTAGAGCTGGAGACAAACAAATTCCTCACGATTTAGGTGGAGAGATCCAGAGGCATCCATGCTTGTTTAGGGCCTAGGGATCCCATGGTATTGCAGTAAAGCTTGGTTGTATTAATGAGGGGTTCTAGCCTAGGAATCCCTTGGTGGGATATATTGTAAAGCCTGAGGAAACCTTGATTAGTTCTGTTGTGAGTCCCACATTCATGCTGCGAATATAGCACAGGGGTGATTAGCTGAAAGAAATATTTGCTTCAACCTAATCTATGGTCGGGTCATTCGTTGAAGTCCCTGACTTGGTTGGCTGATGCATACATTAATAAGAACTCCTTTTCCTTTGGTATTTCATGTGCAAATGTACTTTTTAATGTGTGGCTTTAATGCTTGTTCTATTAATGTTATTATGTTGGTTATATGTTGGTTATATGTTGGTTATAAACATGGTTCATGATAGGGTTTGGTTATGGATATCATCATGATTTGATTAGTACATGAAATGTGAAGGATTATATGATCTAATAGATGATAACACAACTATTGGGATAAGGCATAATTCTTCTTGACGATTCTCAGATAAATATGAGACCCCTATGCTCAGATATGTGGTTATGACCTGTAGATTACATGTTTGTGGCATGTTTGACGAAATGCTTGTCATGGATAGTAGGGGTCAGGTTCAGTCCTTGTACCAATATTTGCATTAGTAGCTTTAATTCATTGTTATTTATCATTTCCGGAAGTTTCATGAAGTTTTGGGCAAAGGCCTGAGACCTAGCCCTGAAAAGTGGCACACAATCTGTTAGGTCCCTATAATACTAGTGCAACCCCTTATTTTTATTGTAGTGTAGCCCCCTTATTGTTATTGTTGTGCTCATGTAGTCCCCATATTGTTATTATTGTGTCCCGTAGAATCCCACTATTGTTATTGTTGTGCCCTTACATTATTATTGTTAAGTAGGCTCTGATTATATTGTGGCCCCTTAGACTCCTATATATAGAAAGGAGGTTTGTCATTTGAATCATCCAAGAATTGTTCATTTATGTAATGTAAAGGAGGTTTCCCCCTCAAAGAGGATAATTTTTAAGTCGTTGATCTATCTATTTGTGATTTGGTCGCATAACATTTGGTATCAAAGGTTTGCCCGCTTCATTATTACAAGCAAAAAATACCGAGGGAAGATTTGATGACCCAAAGTTGTTAAACTTATACAACCTTGTAGAATCATTAGCAATTCCAATAGCTAAAATCTGTCTAGGATCTCTTAGGTCCTTAATTACAACATTGTGAAGTGAGAATTCAACGGTTTTACCTTCACCTGAATGAGTTAGCTGATATACAGATAGAAGGTTGCAGGATAAGGTTGGAACACATAATACATTAATAAATTGGCCGTTGTCTAGATGAATAGTTCCAGCCCCTACAACACTAAGAGATCTATCATCACCAACATATATATTTTTAGTATTACAATCATTTAAAGAAGAAAACATAGCTTTGTTTTTTGCCATGTGATAAGAAGCTCCAGAATCAATGAATCACTCATGAGAATGAGAAGAAGAAAATACATTTAGTGCATAACCAGATCAAGATGCTTGACAACCATATGCAGAAAGTTTTATTCATAAAGATGAAGGTGAAGTTGAAGAGTGCTCCAAATGGATGTTATGCTTCTTCATTGCTTTTTCTAGGGCTTCCATCTTCTTAAAGCATTTGGATTCTAAGTGGCCATCTCAATTACAAAAGTTGCAATCTCTATCAATCTTATTCCCTTTGTTTTTATTTGCCTTATCATTTTGTTGAATTGATTTTTCATTTTGAGACTGAAAGTGCTTAGGATCCTTGGTTGGTTTAGGACCCTTCTTTTTAGGAAACTACTTCTTAGGATTCTTTGAACTTAGTTGTTGCTGGGTGGCTGAGGCTTTCTTAAAGAGTTTCCAAGATTAAGAAGACCAAGATGTAAGAGTTTTTCTTGTTCTCTTATTAAAGAATCACAAAAGGCATCAAAAGAGGGGAACTTGTAGTCTTGTCCTTGAGAAATAAAGGCTTATCTAGTAGAATGGAAGGTCGAAACAAACACAGAGTAAGTTGGTCCCAACTTAATAAAAATGGAATAGATAAGGCTATCATCTTCTTTCTTAACTTTAATACCTTCCAATAAAAGTTTAAGGGTCTTGAACTTGGACAAAAAATCTTCAATGGAAGAAAAATTATTGGGGTCCAACGCAAGCAACTCATTTTCAAGTTGATGGGCTCTAATTTCATTTTTAGTTCCAAAAACTTTATTGAGTTGTTTAATTACTTCATCAAGGGTATCAAGTTCTGCGATATGGAATCTAAGGTCTCGAGAAATAGACATACCTATCAACCCACATGCTTGATATTGCCTATTTTTCCATTTGGCTTGCTTATCTTCATCTTTAGGTTTAGACTCTTGGCCTGAGGCTATTTTATAAAGACCTTTACTTCTAAGTAAATCCTCCATGTAGGACACCCATTGGAAATAGTTGGTGCTGTCAAGAATAACTTGGCATGGACTTTCCATTTTAACAAAAACTGAAGTTGTATATGTTGAAACTAAGTGTTCCAATGGAAATATCTTGAGAAATTAGGTTGATTGAAAAAACGGCTTTGAATACGACTTT
The DNA here is from genome assembly GCA_000404065.3 of Pinus taeda. Lineage (NCBI taxonomy): Eukaryota > Viridiplantae > Streptophyta > Pinopsida > Pinales > Pinaceae > Pinus > Pinus taeda. Next base: position 9,976 of record APFE030700870.1, on the reverse strand, counting down.
CAGATGAAGAAGTTAAGGCTTTTTCAAGAAAACTTATTAAAGATGTTGACGAAGTACGTGAATGTTCGAAAATGAAAGATAATGTTATATTAAAAAAAAAAAAAAATTTCTCCTCCATTTTCAAACTTAATATAATTAAATCACTAAAAACAAAAAAAAAAATTGTGACCAACTTTTATAAATAAGTGAAAGTCAAGTTCACAATGTACTTTATGAGCCACCCACTAAATTGTAACTTCAATAAAAGATAAAGTGACTTTAGAATTATAAGTGACTCACTTTTATAATGAGCGAGAACACTTTTACATAAATTAACTTTTAAAACATAAATTACATGTTTTTTTTTTTAAGTAATTCAATAAAATGCAAGACTTGAACCCAAGACTCATTATATAAAGTTAATTTTAAGACCAAGTGAGTTAGTTTAAAAGGTTAATAATTTTTTGAAAAGATGAATTATTTTATTTTTTATTTTTTTTTTATTATTATTTTTTTTTTTTTTTGTTAAGTCACTGAAGCTTTGGAGTGCATGCTTATTTGAAAAAACCTTTTTTGCCTTCAAAACAAAAAACCACACAACTCAACACGGACATGCAAAAAAAATCAAACCTTATGGCTTGAAGTTAGCTTTTACCGAAAACTAAATATTTTTCTCAATGTTTCTAATTTGCCCAGATCGCACAGAGTCGCGGGGAAAAGAGCATACGTAGAAATGAAATGTATAGATCCGGTAATAAAAAATAGAGAGATAAATAAAGATATAAATAACTAAAAGCTGCAAATAAAAACTATATACCTCCAGATCTTAAAAAATACGTAGCTAGGGATACCAGAAACCTTTTCGTGTGAAACGAAAAGAGTTCCTCATTGGAACAGATGATCCTAACACAATAAAGCAGTCCTCTCAGCTCGAAAGCGGCCAGAAACAATAGATCTAGGAAATGACAATCAGATGCAGTTGTATCATCTTCGGATTTGAATCACCAACGGATGCTGCCCTCAACTTGGCTTTGATACTATGTAGGAATTTACAGGGTAAGTTCCTCAGATAGAACACCAAATCACACCACTCACAAACAGATCACAGATCAATACACCAGTATTCTTGGCATGGTTAAAACCCTCAAAGAGGGAAACATTCCATGGCTTGAGCCAACACGATCACTTCACGCAATTTATTAATGTAAAAGAATGAAAACTTACATAAGATTTTCTCATGAATGGTCACCTTACAAATGACCCTCCATGCTCTTTAAATAGAGATCATGGACCAATCGGGTGTTAAGCCACGAATCAAGTGTCGGTAATACCGAGGAGAGAATGAATCATTAAATCACTTCATGTCTAGAACATGTTGCGACTGTTGGATTGTAAGTTACAAAAGTACATAGTAAAAAAACAAACTTTACCTAACTATACACTAGACCAAGTTATACTTAATTATTTCCCATGTGTTAGAATATCTTAACAGATTGAAGACTAGTCATATTCCAAATATAGGTATGAGGAAGTTTGATGGAAAGGATTCGGTAACATGGATACTACAAATGGAGCAATATTTTGATCTTCATAATATGCAACACACACAAAAGGTACGCATTACAACTTTTGTTAGCATATTCCGACACATAGGAAATAGTTAAGTATAACTTGGTCTAGTGTAGAGTTAGGTAAAGTGTGTTTCTTTACTATGTTCTTTTGTAACTTACAATCTGACGGTCACGATATGTTCTAGACATGAAGTGATCTGACGGTTCATTCTCTCCTCGGTATTACCAACACTTGATCCATGGCTTAACACCAGATTGGTCCTGATTAGTCCATGATCTCTATTTAAAGAGCATGGATGGTCATTTGTAAGGTGACTGTTCGTGAGAGAAGCTTATGTAAATTTTATTTCTTTTATTAATAAATTGCTTGAAGTCGCCGCATTGGCTCAGGCTATGGACTATTTCCCTCTTTGAGGGTTTTAACCACGTCAAGAATATTGGTGTATTGATTTGTGATATGTTTGTAAGCAGTATCCTTTGGTGTTCTATCTGAGGAACTTACCATGTAAATTACTACATGGTAACAGAGCTATTTGATGGTCGCATTCGTTAATGATCCAAATCTGGAGGTAGTACAACTGCATATGACAGTTGTTTCCTAGATCTACTATTTTTTATTGTTTTCGGGCCGAGAGGACTGCTCTGTTTTGTTAGGAGCATCTATTCCAATGAGGAACCTCTTTGGTTTCATGCAAAAAGGTTTCTGGTAGCCCTAGCGATGTCATTTTTAAAATCTGGAGGTATACAGTCTTTATTTGCAATTTTAGTTATTTATCTATTTGTTTATTTCGGTTTATTTATCTCTCTGTTTTTTATTACCATATCTATACCTTTCATTTTTATGTATGCTCTTTGCCCTGTGTCTCTATGCGATCTAAGCAAATCAGAAACAAAAATGAAGGATTTTTCTCATGTGTATGCTCTTTTGCACCGCACCTTGGTGTGATCTCGGAAAACCAGAAACATTGAGGAAAATGTTTAGTTTTTAGTAAAAGCTGACTTCAAACCATAAGGTTTGTTTTTTTTTTTGCATGTGCGTGTTGGGTTCTGTGTTTTTTTGTTTTGTAGACAAAAATGGTTTTTTCAAATAAGCACGCACTCCAAAGCTTCAGCGAAAAAAACAAACAAACAAACTTCTATTTTCCAAAAAATACTAACCCTTTAAACTAGCTCACTTGGTCCAAAGTTACTTTGCGAGAATAGAGGTCTTGAGTTCAAGTTTTTCTTTTTGTTGAGATACTTTTTCAAAAAGCACATGTAACTCATGTTTTAAAGTTACTTTATGTAAAAGTGTTCTCACCCATTATAAAAAGTGAGTCACTTATAATTTTAAAGTTTCTTTATCTTTTATTTTAGTTACAATTTAATGGGTAGCTCATAAAGTACCATTGTAAAAGTGACTTTCACTTATTTATAAAAGTGGGACACATAAAATCTTTTTTTTTAAGTGAGTTAATTAGATTAAGTTTGGAAAGGGGGGAGAGGGGGATTTAAAATATAACGTTATCATTCATTTCCACACATTCACGCATTTCGTCGGCATCTTCAACAACTTTTCTTCAAAAAACCATAACTTCTTCATCTAGAAGCCGTTTTTTTTAATCGGCCTAATTTTTTGAGATCTTTCCATTTGAACACTTAGTTTCAGCATCTACAGCTTCAATTTTTGTTAAAATGGAAAGTCCATGCCAAGTTATTCTTAACAGCACCAACTACTTTCAATGGGTGTCCTTCATGGAGGATTTACTTAGAAATAAAGCTCTTTATAGAATAGCCTCGGGCCAAGAGTCTAAATCAAAATATGAAGATATGGCAGTCAAATGGGAAAATAAGCAAGATCAAGCACGTGGGTTGATAGGGATGTCTATGTCTCCAAACCTTAGATTCCATATCATAAAATTTGATACCCTTGATGAAGCAATGAAACAGCTCAATAAAGTTTTTGGAATTAAAAATGAATTTAGAGTCCATCAATTCGAAAATGAGTTGCTTACGTTAGACCCCAATAATTTTTCTTCCATTGAATATTCTTTGTCCAAGTTCAAGACCCTTAAACTTCTCTTGGAAGGTGTTAAGATAAGAAATAAGATGGTAGCCTTATTTATTCCATTCTTACTAAGTTGGGACCAACCTATTCTGTGTTTGTTTCCACCTTCCATTCTATTAGAGAAGCATTTATTTCTCAAGGACAAACCTACAAGTCCCCCTCCTTTGATACCTTTTGTGATTCTTTAATAAGAGAATAAGAAAAACTCTTACATCTTAGTCTTCTTAATCTTGGAAACTCTTTTAAGAAATCCTTAGCCGCCCAGTAGCAACCAAGTTCAAAGAATCCTAAGAAGCAGTATCCTAAAAAGAATGGTCCTAAACCAAACAAGGGTCTTAAGCACTTTCAGTCCCAACAAAATGAAAAATCAATTTAACAAAATGATAAGGCAATTAAAAACAAAGGGAAAAAGACTGATAGACATTGCAACTTTTGCAATCGAGATGGCCACTTAGAATCTAAATGCTTTAAGGAGATGGAAGCCTTGGAAGCAATAATGAAGAAGCATAACATCCATTTCGATCATTCTTCAACTTCAACTTCATCTTCAGAAATAACACTTTCTGCATGTGGTTGTCAAACATCTCGGTCTGGTTATGCACTAGATGTATCTTCTTCTTCTCATTTTCATGAGTGGCTCATTGATTCTGGATCTTCTTATCACATGGCCAAAAACAAAGCCATGTTTTCTTCTTTGAATGATTGTAACACCAAAAATATATATGTTGGTGATGATAGATCTCTTATTGTTGTAGGGACTAGAGCTATTCATCTAGACAATTGTCAATTTAAGGATGTATTATGTGTTCCAACCTTATCCTACAACCTTCTATCTATATATCAGATAACTCATTCAAGTGAAGGTAGAATCGTTGAATTTTCACCTCATGATGTTGTAATTAAGGACATAAGAGATCCTAGACAGATTTTAGCTACTGGGATTGCTGATGATTCTACAAGGTTGTATAAGTTTAACAACTTTGGGTCATCAACTCTTCCCTCAGTGTTTCTTGCTCATAATGATGAAGTGAGCAAACTTTGCATGAGCAATTTGATCACTTAAACTATCGCTCCCTTCAAAATCTATGTAAAGAAAATATGGTGATAGGTCTTTGTATGGTATCTTGCAGAGATGGTGTTTGTTCTAGATGTGTACTCGGAAAACATCATCGGGATAATTTTGAAAAATGTGCCTCTTGGCACGCCTCAACCCTTTTACAACTTGTGCATCGTGATTTATGTGGTCCACTTCCAGCTGTTTCATTCTTTGGCTACAAGTATTTCTTAACTTTCATTGATGATTTCTCCCGATGCACTTGGGCATACTTCTTAAAACTCAAGAGTGGAGTCTTTAACATGTTCTTGGCCTTTAAGGCCTTTGTTGAGAAACAACCTGGACATTAAATTCTTAATCTAAGATCTGATAATGGTGGAGAATATGTTAACAACAAATTCAGCAACTTTTGCACTGAGCATGGAATTCAAATGCAACATATTGTTCCATATACTCCACAACAAAATGGTGTAACTAAAAGGAAGAATCGCAGCTTAAAGGAAATGGCTAATTGTATGCTTCAATCTAAAGGACTTAGTCTTAATTTTTGGGCAAAAGCAATTAACTGTGCAAATTACATAGTAAATCACACTCCTACTAAGGTTTTAAAGAATATCACTCCAGAAGAAGCATGGAACTCAATTAAACCATATGTAAGTCACTTTCGTGCTTTTGGAAGTGAAGCATGGGCCCATATTGCAATTGAGAAACATAAAGCGTTAGAAACTAAGAGCGAAAAAAGTATTCTTGTTGGATATTTTGAAGATGTCAAAGGATATAGACTTCTTTCACCTAAATCCAAAAATGCTATCATTAGAAAAGACGTAAAGTTTGTTGAAAATATATCGGCCTACAAGCCTAGTTCGTCAAATGTGCCACCTCTCTCTATCCCTTCTACTTCTGAAAAAATTTCTTCTATGGATGATGACAGGAAGGATGACAATCCTCCCCCACCTTCTTAGGATCCTCCTTTAGCTCCTCAGCTTCCAAAATGGGTTCGTGCTACTCAGGATGTAGTAGGTTCTCTTACAGGTGATCCTACATATTAGCGACGTACACATTCTCAGTTTGATAGAGCCTCTTCTTTACTGTCTCAAGCTTCATCAAATTCTAATCTTGACACCTTTGCAGAAGCTTCAGGCCATCTAGATTGAGACGCATCTATGAATGAAGAATATCGTTCATTATAGGCAAATGATACATGGGATCTTGTTCCTCTTCCAAAGGGAGGAAAACTTGTTAGATGTAAATGGGTTTACAGAATCAAGTTTGGACTAGATGTAAAAGTTGATAAACATAAAGCTCATCTTGTTGCTAAGGGTTTTTCACAAGTTGAAGGCATTGACTTTTCTGAAACCTTCTCCCCTGTTTCCAAAATGAACTCTATCCGCCTTGTTCTTTCCCTTGTTGCCTCTTTCAAATGGGAAGTCCATTAGATGGATGTTAAATCTGCCTTCTTGCGTTGGGACTTACATGAAGAAATCTATATGGAACAACCTCCTGGCTTTATACAAACAGAATCTAGCCTTGTATGTCGGCTTAAGAAATCCATTTATGGTCTCAAGCAAGCCCCTTGGGCTTGGTATGCCAAAATGGATAGCTTTCTTTTAGATACTGGCTTTTCCAGGTGTCATTTTGACAATATTGTCTACACCAAAAAAGTGGGTAAGTCTCATCATTCTTGTTCTTTATGTTGATGATCTTATCCTTACTAGTAGTGATCCCAACCTTATAAACCATGTGAAGTCCAGCCTTAAGTTTTAAATGACAGACTTATGACACTTGCATTATTTTCTTGGTCTTCAAGTCTTGCAATCCAAGGAAGGTATTTCCCTTTCCCAGTCCAAGTATGTCTGTGATCTTCTATGCCACTTTCACATGGAAGATTGTAAGCCAACCCCTTCTCCCTTTCAATATGTAGCCAAACTTTCAGCCACTTGTACTTCCCCTGAAGTTTATGTTACCTTATATTGTCAACTTGTAAGAAAACTTTTGTATCTGACCCATACCCATCCTGACCTTTCCTTTATTGTTGGCCTTATTGTTTGGTTTATGCAAAACCCACATGAAATTCATTGGAAAGCAGCTAAAAGAATACTTCGTTATGTTCGAGGTACAATTCAGTTTGGGATTCATTAAAGTGCAAAAGCATCTCCTCTATTGGTTGGTTTCACTGGTTTTTATTGGGTTGGTGACCCTGATGATCGGAAGTCTACTGCAGGTTATGTCTTCACTCTTGGTTCGGGACCTATTACATGGGTTTGCAAGAAACAAAGTGTCATTTCTATTTCTTCAGTAGAAGCAGAGTATTGTGGCACCGTAGAAGCTTGTAAGGAAGCCCTATGGCTTTGTCATATCCTGTCAGAGTTTGGCTTTCAGCAGCAACATCCGACTACAATTTGGTGTGATAATCAAAGTGTCATTCAAATATGCAAAGATCCAATCCAACATCAGCGCAGCAAACACATTGGGCTACACATGCCCTTCATAAAAAAGCTCATTCATGACCATGTTTTTGAAGTGCAATGTTGTTCAACCGATGATCACGTTGCAGACATCTTTACAAAGGCTCTCACAGAGGCGGTGTTTACTAAACTTCAATTTATGGTTGGAGTTTAGGAAGTTGTCCCTAAGGGGGATAGGATCTAATGCCTCCTTCCTTCTCCTATTGTGTCATATTTGTAAATCCTTCAATCCTATCCCAAGTTGTTCATAAGGAGGGGTGTTAGGATATTCCGACACATAGGAAATAGTTAAGTATAACTTGGTATAGTGTAGAGTTAGGTAAAGTGTGTTTCTTTACTATGTACTTTTGTAACTTATAAGCCGACACTGACATTTCAGAGGGAGTCAAAACCTCCCTTGAAAGTGACAGAGGTTCTTTATGTGCCAGGGATGAGGAAGAACCTCATATATGTCTCAGCTTTAGAGGACAGAGGATATGAGGTGCTGTTCAGGGGAGGACAGATGTTGATGTATCCCAGGGGCGCTCCAGCTAAGTCAGCTAGAGTGATAGGTGTACGCCATGCAAAGGTGTACAGGTTTGCATTCCAGCCCCTTTTGGCATTGAGTAGTAGTACCGATAGCAGAGCTAGCAGTTCTGAGCAGTGTGAGATTTGGCACCGCAGGATAGGACATATGTATCATGGAGCCTTGAGGACCTTGCGGGAGATCACTACAGGTATGCCAGATTTCAGTACTGATCACTTTGATACCTATAGAGGATGTGCTATGGGAAAGTTTGCCAAATCCCCTTTTCCCAGCAGTGACAGCAGAGCGACTGGGATACTTGATTTGATTCATTCTGATGTGAGCGGTCGGATGTCTCATGTTTCGTTGAGTGGATATGAGTACTATGTTTTATTCATTGATGATCACTCCAGGAGGACCTGGATTTATTTCTTGAAGACCAAGAGTGAGGTCTTCAAGCGGTTTCAGGAGTTTAGAGCTCTTGTGGAGACACAGGCAGGTCGGAAGATCAAGTCCCTGAGGTCGGACAATGGAGGAGAGTACACCCTTGGAGAGTTTGTTGACTATTGTGCGGAGGCAGGCATTAGGAGGGAGTTCACTGTTCCTTACAACCCCCAGCAGAACGGGGTTGCGGAGAGGAAGAACAGATCCATCATAGGGGCTGCCAAAGCCATGTTACATGATCAGGGGTTGCCATTGTTTTTGTGGGCAGAGGCCTGCAACACAGCTGTTTACTTGCAGAACAGGAGTCCGCATCGTGCCTTGGGGCACATGACTCCGGAGGAGGCTTTCTCTGGGAAGAAGCCTGATATTGGTCATCTTCATATCTTTGGATGCATTACATACTCCTATATACCCAAGGAGAAGAGGACCAAACTAGAGCCCACCGCAGAGAAGGGTATCTTTGTGGGCTACAGTGAGACCTCAAAGGCCTTTCGGATTTACATTCCTGCACAGAGGAGAGTTGTTGTCAGACGGGATGTGAATTTCGAGGAGGACAGGGCCTTTAGGAGATCACGGGAGTTGGAGTATCTGGATCAACCAGACCCTCAGCAGCAGTTGAGTCAGTCGCAGGGATCCAGTGGGCAGGGATCAGGAGGATCAGGAGGTACATCTATGAGGATGTCAGGTCCATCAGTGAGCAGTGGCTCACCGAGCCAGAGGGGTGGTGCTCCGAGCAGGTCACAAAGCAATTCACTAGGGAGTCCACTGATGGACAGTTCACACGGTAACTCAGCTTCTACAGGTTCAGGTGCAGCAGGAGGACAGCAGACAGACAGTCAGGAGTTCAGGCTACTGATGGTGATGAGGAGGAGGAGTTTCATTCTCCTATGGGAGAAGCATGCTCAGGGAAGAGGAAGCCCAAGTGGCTTCAGGACACCTTGAGAGATGCCACATCTGTTGCTGAGCCGAAGAGGCCGGTCAGAGAGAGTAGACCACCTGAGAGATTTTGTAGCTATATGGCGATGGTTACCAGCATCCTTGACTCTGAGCCTTCTAGCTATGAGGAGGCAGCTAGCCAGCAGGTCTGGAGAGAGGCCATGCAGGAGGAGTATTCTTCTATCATGAAGAATGATGTTTGGGAGGTGGTGCCGAGGCCTGAGGGCAAGTCCGTGGTTACTTCCAGATGGCTTTACAAGGTAAAGCATGCTGCAGATGGCAGCATTGAGAAATTCAAAGCGAGGTTTGTGGCTAGAGGGTTCTCCCAGGTAGAGGGAGTTGATTATGAGGAGACCTTCGCTCCCGTGGCTCGATATACTTCGATTCGCTCCATTATATCGATAGCAGCAGAGATGGGTTGGAAGATCCACCAGATGGATGTGAAGAACGCATTTCTCAATGGCTTCATACAGGAGGAGGTGTACATTGAGCAGCCACAGGGCTTTGAGGTGCATGGGAAGGAGTCCCATGTGTGCAGACTGAAGAAGGCCCTTTATGGCCTGAAGCAAGCTCCCAGAGCATGGTACTCCAGAATAGACAATTATTTGCAGGGGATGGGTTTCACAAAGAGTGAGGCAGATCCGAACCTTTACTTTATTGTGATAGGTGAGGAGCCTCTTATTCTGGTGTTGTATGTGGATGACTTGGTCATTACAGGTGCAGAGAGACTCATAGAGCACTGCAAGAGAGATCTTGCGACGGAGTTTGAGATGAAGGACATTGGCTTGATGCATTACTTTTTGGGTTTTGGAGGTGTGGCAGGAGGAGGGGCATTTCTTCCTGGGGCAGGGGAAGTATATTGTGGACATCCTTAGCAGATTCCACATGGAGGATTGTAGACCCATGTCGACACCGATGATCACCAACTGGAAGAAGCTTCATGTTTCCGATTCCGAGTTGGTGGATCCCACATTG
>APFE030700861.1:0-10535 GCA_000404065.3 Pinus taeda | reverse complement strand
ATAAAAGTTGACTTTCAAAATTTAATTAATTTTAAGACAACTCAAATTAGAATTTTGTTAATGCTTACCGCGTAGTCTAACCAGGCAGAGGAGTTGTCTGGAAAGTTATGATATTCCGGTCATATTTAGAGAAAATCCGGCAAGGATTTTTGTAAAATCCAAATTATAATTGTTAAACTTCAAAATTTTAGGTCTCATAGATGTTTTTGATGATGTTGAATCTATTTCTACCATCAAAAACACGATTCAAACACTGCTTCTACAAGATTTTTCAATATTTTTTTTGCCTGAATTCCGACCACTTTTGGTCGTCCGGGCAATTCCTCTGCCTCGTTAGACGACTCCCTTAAATGCTTACTGGACATACCTATTAAAAAAACATTCATCCATTTTCAATTTTGAAGAAATTCAGAAATTTAAGAATACAGGAGGACAAATGGTTCTTAGCCTAGTGAATTTTAGGGTTTTATTATAGTTGATTAGAGCTATATTGAAATAATTGTTGGTAATTTGAATATGGCTGCAAAGATGAGAGGACGGGTGTTATTAATGTGGTGGTGTTTGCCATCTTGGTTGTTTTTTGGCAATTGATTTATGATTGGAACAACTAATCTAATCTTGTGCATGGTTATTTTATAGATTTTGTTATTTACTGTAAAACTAAAAATACCAAAAATATTTTTGGCTTCGCATGGTGGTTTATGGTTACTTTACAATTCTTATGTTAGGATTTGGCTCAACGATTTGTTTTCATTTTCTATTGCTTCTCTTATTTTTACCCAAATGTCTTGAACAAAACTGATTGCCTCTTCACTTTAGTTTTTCAGGTACCATTTTCAAAGGATCTTGACAACCCTAATTTGGGTGACCAGCGTGGGTACCTATAACACTTGTCACAACCCTAATTTGGAGACCAGACATGGGCAACTGGCCCACAACCCTTATTTGGTCTTTTGTTAAAAGAAAACACAACCACATATATCAATTCATAAATCTCATTACAAAACTACGAGGTTTATGAGTTGATTCTATAGAGTTGTATTGCATAATATAATTTTTACATTTACAATCACTATTTAAGAATTACAAAACCATCATTCAATAATTGTGGTGATTATGCACTAATCACAAGAATGGCTATTGGGCCGGAAGTAAATGCGATGAGTCACAAAATATTCAACATTCTTGTGGGATGCACACTCCTCGCAACTGTAATACCTTTCAACCTTTACATCTAAAAAAAAGTCTCCTAAGGCCCGAGGACCCTACTGTAACAATTGTAGGAAGTCAGAAATTCTTTTATTCTTAGACATTCCAACAACTTAAAAATGCCACCGAAAATTTTAGCATTGATAATCTCTTACACAAAGGCCATTATGACATGATCTACAAAGCTATATTTCCAGATGAGCGAGCACCAGTAATAATTGTAGGAAATTAGAAATTCTTTTATTCCTAAACATTCCAACAACTTAAAAAGCCATTGACAATTTTAGCATAGATAATCTCCTACGTAAAGGCCACTATGACACTGTCTTCAAATCCATATTGCCAAACGAGTAGGTACTACCATTTAGAAGAACCAATAAAATTAAGGAAAAGCATCATGGATCTTTTGAATGAAGTTGAGCATGACCTTAGAAATCAAGGAAGAATTGGGCACAAAATGGCAAACATATCCCAATTTCTAGAAGACTAAGTGAGCTTAGTACATGCAATAGGTGATTATAGACATATTCAATATAATGTAAGCGTCAATTGGGCTAGAGGAAAGGATTTTAGAATCCTAGAAGTCTAATACCCTCCATGGTTAATGTCAAGTACATAACAATTATGTTAGCTTACTACTTGCATATTTTGACATAGAGATCAGATGTCAATTGCTCTTACTTGTCCTGGAAAACAGAATCTAGATATATGATTGAATGAAGTTTGAAAGTAGAGTACTGCAACCCTATATTTTTGGAAAATTATAAATATGTATTATTTGATACTTAATTATTCTATTATGATTTCATTTCTATTAATTTATATTATATTTTCTTTTACATTTACTATTTGATTCATTTCTATAATTACGCCGTAAGGCGTTTCCATCTGAAATCAACTCTCCTGTGAGGTTACGTGTCTATTCGTGAGCGCTTGATTTAGTTGTTAGACGATTAAAATTGTTTGAGCCGTTAGATTGATTCCACCGATATTAAACGTTATAAGAATCGCAACCGGCCACGCAAAGCAACGACCTCTCCTTGCTCAGCCCTACCTGGATCCCCCTTGCTCAGCGATACTGGATCCCGATACTGGATCGCCCTTGCTGGGTATATTAAGGCGGAAAAAAGATCGGCATGAGTGATGAAGCTCTTTGTTCGAAAGCCAAGAACCGGTGTGCACCGCAGGGTTCTGTATACGACTGTTGCACTCCTCATCTTCGGCATTGTTATCTTTTTCAGATCTCTGCACCTCACGCAGATGCCCTTGTCACAAGAATACAGAAACCCACAGGAGCAGCTACCAGGTTACGAGTTCGATCCTCGGGATGAGAACAGAACAGATCCTTTGGACCATCCGACTCCACTCAGAACACACGCCAACTCCACAGGGAATGCATGTTCAATTGTCGCAGAGAACAAACTGGCTCGCCATCATTTGCTGGTCCCTGGGTTCTTTATCTTTGGAGACTCCACTGTAGCCTGCGGGAATAACAACAGTCTTGGAATTTTTGCGAGAGCGAATCACCCTCCATACGGAAGGGATTTCGACACCCACATCGCCACAGGAAGATTATCCAACGGCCGGCTCGTCACAGATTACCTAGGTAATATTTCTTGATTATTTGGAATATATACAATGTATATACATCTCCGTGCAAACCCTAGATGCGAATGTTCCAGGTTTTCTTCATCTGTAATGATCGATCTCTGTATAATATAAACAATGTGTATACATCTCCCGACAAACCCCAGATCCGCATGGTCTAGGTTTTCTTCATCTGTATCGATCGATTTCACTATAAATTTCCTTCTCTGAAATGTAACAGCAAACCTCATGGCTATGCCGCTGGTTCATCCATTTCTTGGACAAGCGGGGCGAATCGAAACCATGGCGCGTGGACTCAATTTTGCTTCTGCAGGGGCGCGGGTTTTGCGTCCCAGTGACTCAGACCAAGTACTGATTGCCCCTGTACCAACGATATGAGTAGTAATACTTCCTATAAATTTTCTTTGAAATAATGGGGATTGGTCTAACTAAATTTGTTTATATTCATTCATTCAAAAACAGGGACAACGCATATTGTTGGGGCAGCAAGCTAAGCTAGCTACATAAACGATTGAGCAGATATCGTCGATCCTAGGGCGAGAATCAATGAATCAAATAATTTCAAAGTCCATTATTTATATCTCCATAGGAACCATCGATTATATTGACTTCTACCTGCGCAATCCTTTTGGCTTTTCCTCATTCACGCCATGGAAATTCAACCAATTGCTCATCGATGCCATTAGCGCAGTAGTGGAGGTCAGTAATCCTGCAAATCTTCGTGTCCAGGGTTTTAGGGATTGTGGAGGTCAGTTGTCTTGCAAATCTTTGTGTTCGGGATTTAGTGTTTAGGGTGGAGTTCAGTTATCCTACAAATCTTCATGTTCAGTGTTCAGGGTTTAGGGTGTGTGCAGGTCAGTTATCCTCCTAGTCTAAGGTTTCTTGACAATACCAACAATAATTTTCTTGACCATACAAATAATAATCATTTTAGTCTTGTTCAATTGAATTGCAATTTGGGTAATATTTATGACTGTGCAGAGTATGTATACTGCGAACGCAAGAAAGTTTGTGTGCGTGGGTTTAGGGCCTGTTGGATGTGCGCCACATTTCTTATGGGAGCGTAACAACACCGACGGGGAATGCATTGAGGAAATAAATAACATGGTGATGGTGTATAATTTGGCTCTTAGGTACAAGTTGGATAAGCTCAGCAACCTCTGTTTTGTAATGGATTGTTAGATCGCTTCAATGTAACTACAAGGTTGCATTTTCAATACAAAAGTTACAAAGATCGGCATGAGTGATGAAGCTCTTTGTTCGAAAGCCAAGAACCGGTGTGCACCGTAGGGTTCTGTATATGACTGTTGCACTCCTCATCTTGGGCGTTGTTATCTTTTTCAGATCTCTGCACCTCACGCAGATGCCCTTGTCACAAGAATACAGAAACCCACAGGAGCAGCTACCAGGTCACGAGTTCGATCCTCGGGATGAGAACAGAACAGATCCTTTGGACCATCCGACTCCACTCAGAACACACGCCAACTCCACAGGGAATGCATCTTCAATTGTCATAGAGAACAAACTGGCTCGCCATCATTCGCTGGTCCCTGGGTTCTTTATCTTTGGAGACTCCATTGTAGCCTACGGGAATAACAACAGTCTTGGAATTTTTGCGAGAGCGAATCACCCTCCATACGGAAGGGATTTCGACACCCACATCGCCACAGGAAGATTATCCAACGGCCGGCTCGTCACAGATTACCTAGGTAAGATTTCTTGATTATTTGGAATATATACAATGTGTATACATCTCCGTGCAAACCCTAGATGCGCATGTTCCAGGTTTTCTTCATCTGTAACGATTGATCTCTGTATAATATAAACAATGTGTATACATCTCCCGACAAACCCCAGATCCGCATGGTCTAGGTTTTCTTCATCTGTATCGATCTATTTCACTATAAATTTCCTTCTCTGAAATGTAACAGCAAACCTCATGGCTATGCCGCTGGTTCAGCCATTTCCTGGGCAAGCGAGGCAAATTGAAACCATGGCGCGTGGCCTCAATTTTGCTTCTGCAGGGGCACGGGTTTTGCGTCCCAGTGACTCAGACCAAGTACTGATTGCCCCTGTACTCAACGATATGAGTAGTAATACTTCCTGTAAATTTTCTTTGAAATAATGGGGATTGGTCTAACAGAATTTGTTTATATTCATTCATTCAAAAACAGGGACAACGCATATTGTTGGGGCAGCAGGCTAAGCTAGCTACAGAAACGATTGAGCAGATATCGTCGATCCTAGGGTGAGAATCAAGGAATCAAATAATTTCGAAGTCCATTATTTATATCTCCATAGGAACCATCGATTATATTGACTTCTACCTGCGCAATCCTTTTGGCTTTTCCTCATTCACGCCATGGCAATTCTACCAATTGCTCATTGATGCCATCAGCGCAGAAGTGGAGGTCAGTAATCCTGCAAATCTTCGTGTCCAGGGTTTTAGGGATTGTGGAGGTTAGTTGTCTTGCAAATCTTCGTGTTCAAGATTTAGTGTTTAGGGTGGAGTTCAGTTATCCTGCAAATCTTCATGTTCAGTGTTCAGGGTTTAGGGTGTGTGCAGGTTAGTTATCCTCCTAGTCTAAGGTTTCTTGACAATACTAACAATAATTTTCTTGACCATACAAATAATAATCATTTCAGTCTTGTTGAATTGAATTGCAATTTGGGTAATATTTATGACTGTGCAGAATCTGTATACTGCGAACGCAAGAATGTTTGTGTGCGTGGGTTTAGGGCCTCTTGGATGTGCACCACATTTCTTATGGGAGCGTAATAGCACCGACGGGAATGCATTGAGGAAATAAATAACATGGTGATGGCGTATAATTTGGCTCTTAGGTACAAGTTGGATAAGCTCAGCAACCTCCGTTTTGTAATGGATTGTTAGATCGCTTCAATGTAACTACAAGGTTGCATTTTCAATACAAAAGTTACTCTTGCATTTTCAATACAAAAGTTACTCTGGTTGGGTTGCGCCCACTATCCAACCTTCTCCCCCTCTAGTTACAGTACGATCATAGGATGGTGTTCTAGGTTACCAAGTATATTTTGTCAATACCCTTCTTTAGTGTTTATTTTACATGTTTGCAGTAGAAGACCTGCATTGACCTTGGTGTGAATGAATTTCAATCTACAGATTTGTGTGTAGATATTTCTTCTGTGTTTTAGTAATATGAGAATTGAACTAAACTTTTTCCTGCATATGCGTGAGTCAATATATATTATGTCGCATCGATCCAACAATGAGAGTCCACATTGTATTCTCAGGGACATATTATGTATTTATCCCAGGAAGATATTGATTGGTTGATGAAAGGTTTTGTGTAGCCACGTATTTCCAAATGTTGTAGATGATATTCTAGATTTCTTTATTACAAAGCATATTAGCTCGGATGCAATTACTCTGTTTTGTGCATGCTATGTAATGATTGAGCATATGCAATCTATTCTACATAGCTTAAGTAGATCATAACACAATATATTTGTTGTAGATTAACACCCATTCAAAGACGAATCTAAACTTGGAGCTAATGACCTGTAGCATCCATTTTAGTTATGATAAACGACATATTAAGCTATTGTGACTGCAAGAGATCTGTGTTATGACATTTCAAGATCGATCTACTCCTTCTTGTGGTAACAAAGTATATTTATGGTGCTTACTTATCAATTAAATTTTATATTGATTTAATAACATGCGCCACATATCAGTGATATCTCGACAAATACATGCACCTACATTTCCTTATTCTTTGCAGAGTAGTCTATAAGAATTATTGCACGTGAATGTTATGAAAAGGAATATATCCTTAAAGTTAATACCCTGTAGCTTTCATTAGGGATTTCCAAAAAAATATTTTGTGATTGTAGAATGCCTATGGAGTGATCTCTTCAATTCCATTATTTTTCTCTTTGGATTCGTGGTAACATAATATATTCTCCAGATCTTGTATATTTGTTGAGACTTGAATTGATTCAATGCTTATGCTTGAAAATGCATGAACATGTCTTTTTAAATATACAGTAAACTTAGGTTTTAATAATTATAATGTATTCTACTTTTAATATTTTATTTTAATGGCCAGATTCTGTAGATGATGAAAATGGACTCCCTTCACCCCCCTTTGATGAGGGTTCCTTTCTGACAACCCAGACAACTTTGAATACCTTAGAAGTTAGGTAGTCTTAAAATATGTGTTTAGTATGCTCTCTTCCTCGATGTGGCTGCAGGTAAGATGTTACTTGGTCATGGAAGAAACCCAGTAGTCTTGAGGCCTTTTTTAGATATCATATACCTACTAAAGGCTTAAACGTGCTTATTGCTTCTCTGTGGTATACTGCAGTGGCTAGAAATAATTTGAATAATGGGTGAAGACTGTTGTGAATAATGGGTGAAGACTGTTGTTAATGTCGTTGTGGCAACAATTGCAAACATGGTAATGTGCCAAAGTTACTGAAGTTTTTCCTATGCTTTACTAGAAAGGATTTTTGTTCATAAGCTTCATTTTTCATGTTGCAGGTACAATCAGATTCTGCAGATGATGAAAATGGGCTCCCTTCAGCCCCATTTAATGAGGGTTCCTTTTTGACAACCCAGACAACTTTGAATACATTAGTTAGTATTCAAATATGTGTTTAGTATGCTCTCTTCCTCAATGTGGTTGAACGTGAGAAAGAGCATTCCTTGCTTTTTAGGTATTATGTAACCGATAGTTTTTCTCTATTTTGAAAAATACTATTGATTCACAATTTTAAATACTATTGATCCACAATTTTTCACAATCTTAAATACTATTGATCCACAATTTTTTTTTTTAAATCTATGGGGGCAAAACTTATGTACCAGCTAGATATGTTGGACGGAGCTTGTAGTAGGGAAATATGCATTTCTTATTTGGAGTTATTTGTAATATAGCGAAATGTTTTTAAACATGATTTTGTGTATTTGTATAGCAGAAACCAAATTTCCCAAGTGATGCATATGTTAAATTGAAGTTCAAAGTAGCAAAAGGCGGCTTTAGAAAGGATATCAATGAATAGAAAATGGTTTGTAGTCAGTTGGAATGTACTTTTATTTTAAAATTTGTTTCTGCAATAGCGGTAAATTATGAAGTGGATGTTAGCTCATGAACTTGGTAACTAATGGAATAATGATGCTTTTATAACCCAAAAGCAGCATATAGTTCAAGTAATGAAATTACAAGACCTGCCTAAACAGGGCCTGAACTATTTCATGGTAGGCCAATGTCACAACATCATCGTCAGTGGATGAATAACGGGATATAGTGACACTATATTGAAAGGTAAAGTAGTTAAGAGGCAGCTCCATGAGGCGTGAAAAGCTCTGATGAGGAGAAAGTAAAGTCCTAGTGTGTAAACCTCTGATGAGGAGGAAGTGACTAGCCTGTGTGTTGGCCTGATTTGCATTGTGTTTGTTTCTAGTAGATCTAGATCTATTGGGAAATTAATTCTAGATTTTCTAGAACTCTCACATTTGAGGAGCTCCAAGATCGAGATGACAAAACTAGGTTTTTTCTTTGGGATTCCTTCCTCTCCCTTTTTGTTTATTTGAAGTCACGCAGGAAATCATGGGCATATTTCCAATCTGCTAATTCAAGTGCACTAGAGAAAGCCTAGATTTGGGGTTTCGTTGGAGGATTCTCAACTAGATCTACCATTCCATCTTTGTTGGGCTTTCAATTCCAGATCTAATATTTAAACAACAAGAAGACTTGATTTGATTAGGATATTCGAGATATGGAAGGTTACAAGATAATTGTGAACCTAAAACTATCATATATCTTTCGATGTATAAAATTCATAGTGTCGACCTTGAGCAGGGGGAGGGAAAATCATAGAGAGTATTGTAATAATTATTGTTGTAATTTTATTCTATCTTAGTCCAAATCTAAACCTCAAAGTCAATCTCTCTTCTGTAATGGATTGTTAGATCACTTCAATGTAACTACGAGGTTGCATTTTCAATACAAAAGTTACTCTTGCTGGAATGTTATGCATTTGTATGTTAATATCTTGATCTGAGTTAAGTTATCTTTCGAGAGGGGCATGCTGGTTGGTTTGGGCCCACTATCCAACCTTCTTCTCCTCTAGTTATAGTGCGATTGTAATATGTTGTACTAGGTTACCAGGGATATTTTGTCAATACCTTTCTTTAGTGTTTATTGTGGTTTATTTTACATGTTTGCAGTAGACGACCTGCATTGACCTTGGTTTGAATGAATTTCAATCTACAGATTTGTGTGTAGATATTTCCTCTGTGTTTTAGTAATATAAGAATTGAACTAAACTTTTTCCTGCATTGTGTGTGAGCCAACATATATTATGTGGCATCGATCCAACAATGAGAGTCCACATTGTATTCTCAGGGACATATTATGTATTTACCCCAGGAATAGCTACGTATTTCCACATGTTGTAGATGATATTCTAGATTTCCTTATTACAAAGTATATTAGCTTGGATGCAATTACTCTTTTTTGTGCATGCTATGTAATGATTGAGCATATGCAATCTATTCTACATAGCTTAAGTAGATCATAACACCATATATTTGTTGTAGATTAACACCCATTCAAAGACGAATCTAAACTTGGAGCTAATGACTTGTAGCGTCCATTTTAGTTCTGATAAACGATTTGTTAAGCTATTATGACTGCAAGAGATCTGTGTAATGATATTTCAAGATCGATCTACTCCTTCTTGTGGTAACAGAGTATATTTATGGTGCTTACTTATCGATTGAATTTTAGATTGATTTAATAACATGCGCCACATATCATATCTCGACAAATACATGCACCTGCATTTCCTTATTCTTTGCAGAGAAGTCTATAAGAATTATTGCACATGAAAGTTCTCAAAAGGAATATATCCCTAAAGTTAATACCCTGTAGCTTTCATTGGGGATTTCAAAAAATTATTTTGTGATTGTAGAATCCCTATGCAGTCATCTCTTCAATTATATTATTTTTCGCTTTGGATTTTTGGTAACACAATATATTCTCGAGATTTGTATATTTGTCGAGACTTGAATTAATTCAATGCTTATGCTTGAAAATGCATGAACATGTCTTTTTAAATATACAGTAAACTTAGGTTTGAATAATTATAATGTATTCTGCTTTTAATATTTGATTTTCATGGCCAGATTCTGCAGATGATGAAAATGGACTCCCTTCACCCCATTTGATGACAGTTCCTTTTTGACAACCCAGACAACTTTGAATATCTTAGGTAGTCTTAAAATATGTGTTTAGTACGCTCTCTTCCTCAATGTGGTTGAAGGTGAGATGTCACTCGGTCATGGAAGAAACCCAGTAGTCTTGAGTTCTTTTTTCGATATCATATACCTACTAAAGGCTTAAACGTGCTTATTGTTTCTCTGTGGTATACTGCAGTGGCTGGAAATAACTTGACTAATGGGTGAAGACTGTTGTTAATGTCACTGTGGCAGCAATTGCAGGCATGGTAGTGTGCCAAAGTTACTGAAGTTTTTCCTATGCTTTACTAAAAGGGATTTTTGTTCATAAGCGTCATTTTGCATGTTGTAGGTACAATCAAATTCTGCAGATAATGAAAATGGACTCCCTTCACCCCTATTTGATGAGGGTTCTTTTCTGACGACCCAAACAACTTTGAATATCTTAGGTAGTTTTCAACAGTCAGAGTGTTGATTGATCTGGAACTCTGAC
>APFE030700845.1:0-10616 GCA_000404065.3 Pinus taeda | reverse complement strand
CAATTCGCGACCCCAGGAAGTTGATGTACCAACTTACCCAAAAACGGGGTCCATAATTTGGCGTTTCATCTTCTATGGTCAGGTTTTGGAATGTGAAGGGTTTTCCATTGTTTCTCAACAATAAATAGGCCTTCAAGCCTCATTGTAACACAGTTCAGAGGCATGTAGCCACACATCTCTTCTCAGAGATAAGCTTCCATCGCTCTAGCTCGTTTATTCCATTTCTGGTTGTAAGAATATTTCAGTATTTTCCATTAATGAAATGAAGTATTATTTCCACTGCATCTTTGTGTATATGGTTATGTCTGTAATTTTTTGTGTTCCTGTTTAAGTCTGGATCATATCTCCTGGAGATCACGCGAACAATTAGTTCCAACAGATTCCACAACAGAAGCAGAATACGTGGCAACAGCTGAAGCAACAAAAGAAATTGTGTGGCTTAGGAAAATTCTTAAATATTTGCAGGTAAAACAAGTACAATCAACTCCACTCATGATTGACAACACCTCTGCAATAAGGTTGGTCGAGAACCCAAAGTTCCATGATCGAACAGAGCACATCAATACTAAATATCATCTGATTCGACATCATGTTGAGGCCAAAACAATCCATCTCCGTTATTGTTCCACAAATGAGCAAATTGCAGACATCTTTACGAAAGCTCTTGGAAGAGAAAATCTTGAAAGATTCCGAATGATGCTTGGACTCACCAACATCCCTTCAGATTAAGGGGGGAATGTTGACACCTAATCCTCACGATTGGGTGAATTTATGTAAATAGTTAAATTAGGAATGTGAACAGTCATCAGGAGATTAACTGAGTAGTCACACCCTTTTTTATATAACAATAACATACCTAATGGAATAAATCGAATCAGTTTTTCTGCATAATGGAGTTACTGCCTGGCCTGACAATTAACTCTATTCTTAGATGTAAAATACGCCATGTGCATAATACTGTCGTCACATTCATAGTAACCCATTAGCACAGGTAATCTAAGTGTGTTCATTATGCTACCCTGCATGGGTACTAAAACTATCAATTTATTTAATGTAATTCCACTGATAACTTCACACTAGAAGCCACTTGCAATTCAATCATGACAAATCTAAAGCAGTGACACTAGTACCAACAACTAATTACCATGATAGCACCATTTCTCATACACATTAAACTTCACATACATAAGACACACATAATACCTTATCTATACAACTGAGCTTCATGGGTTAATAAATCAACAAAAAACTGGAACAATAATAGAAACTGCTGAAAATATTGTCAAAAAAAAAAACTAGAAACCATAACGGAGAGAGAGAGTAAGAGTCAACATACAACCATTTCATGAAAATAAAACCAACTAAATCTCACTTGGAGGGGGGAGCACCACCACCTAGCCATGAATCACGTATGATTCCCCCTGAAGTGAAGATTTTACAAAGGATCAACTGTCCTCAGTTGATCGATTCACTGGGTATTTAATACCCTCTTTCATGATTTAGTTACCGTTAGCAACGTCCCGCTTTATGGATTTTTCCATTTGCCTTGGTCTTATCCGGAAAATATTTTCTTTATCTCCCATGATTCTTTTCCACATAAATTTTTGCGTTTATCTCCCGTAAAAGTTTTATGTCCAATGGATATTTATCTCCCATCCATCTGATGGATATCCAATCCATCCAAGCTTATCTAGAATCCCATCTATAAGCTTATCATGAAAGATTCATCTCTATCCCATTCCTCATGCGATTTGGAAATCATCTCCTCTCTCTTGGTACTCCACCATCCAAGTGATTTATTTTATTTATTTATTCGACAATACATTTGCTTTTCATATTACATATGGCCTAGCTTTCCTCACCTTAGGTGTAGAATATTTTAACCCACAAAGAAGGTTATCAAACGTAGATTTCCTCAACATAGGTTTACAACATTTAACACACAATAGAGCATATTAGACCTAGCTTTAACTTAGCTTAGGTTTATAGTAACGTAGTACACAAGGGAGGGGTGTTACATACTCCCCCCCTTAAATTTGACACCGTCCTCGGCGTATCACTGCATCATGTCCTTGTTTATAGGTAGCTATTTTCTAATCAACATCTCTCACGGGTCTGCCATATGATGCAATTTCTCTGATGTACATCTAACACAAAGAGTGATCCGAGCATCTCTCCTTCCATAGCTACATCAGTCCCAAGGAGTGCTCCTAGCATCTCTCCTTTCATAGTTACCTGTCACACAATTTTTTCAAACCATTTGCGAGAATCTATCAATGCAAAGCTTAACTATGATAAATATCATAATATGTTATTATTAAAGCATCTATTTCTTATTATTTATTTTATCTAAATAATGCATGTCCTCTGCTTGCATTCTTTCAAGCCTTTGTGTTCTTGTCGAACACCTGGTTCTTGCACTCTTTCTACATACAATATATCAGGTAGCATATTTTCCACATTAATATGCGCGTAAAGTCATAACAGATTATTTCACATCAAAATATATATATCATATACATATATTCATTATAATTGTATGTACACCAAATGTGATTAACCATAGTTACTTATACCAAAGTTACTTTCCTTCTTCTCGGTAATCTTTAGGTTTGTTTACATGATCAGACATCCATCCAATGAGTACTACATGCCCTACACACAAGGTATGTTATACACACCACTATGAATTTCGTTTTACAACCTTGTAGCATAGGTAGTCAATGGTCCCATATGTATTTTTGTACATAGTCCAGCTGTGGTACAACCTATAATACCATCCTCCTCGTATCACCTGCATGAAATAAAATTTATCCACATATTTTTCCACTATGTTAGTATCACACCAACATTCATTTTTGTGGTTCATCTATGTAATTAAGAACATTTTTATGTCATGTGTAAATGAATTCCAAATTTCATGTGGTTACAATATCAATCGCATATTATTGGATTCATGCATATTTTCCTCTTAATCATACATTCTGCTTAATGTTCTAAAGCAGAATATTAACTCATAGTTGTTGAAGTTTAATATTCATGAGATCATTAATTCACCTTGTATGTTTTAATGTTTCCCTATTTATGCTTCAATAACCTATTGACCATGTATAATTCCGCGTAGTTATACATGAAAGTATTTACTACTTACGATCCTACACTCCTTGTACTTGTAAGTGTTTCTGACCTCACGATATTTACATGTTAGGTCATTGTTAACATTAAATCACCCCTTACCAAATGCTGAGTTATCTGTTTAGGAATTATTGTTTGAATCACAAAACATTTCCTTATGTTGTCCAGAAACCTTATCAATGCAATATGATAAGAGATCCTCTCAAAATTTCTTGGTACAAATTATGATATCAGTCTATTTTAAATAGATTGTTAAATATAATTTAATTGACTCAGGGGTCCATACCATTTGTGATACTTCACCAACTACTATGGTTTTCACTCAAGAATACTTATAGGTTCTATTATACATATCCTTCAAAAGATGCATATGTCTTGGAAATCCATTTAAGTTAAATTTCCCTTTTAACCATCCTTTCTTCCACACGAAGAACGAGTCACATTGTAAGAAGATGCATTAATCAAAGGATTAATTTGACCATAATTTATACAGTTATATAGCCTTTACACTATAACATGCTGTCACTATCCTTTACTTTGGTATTATACTTTTATAGCAATTATACCATTTATAAGTTTTTTTATAGTCTAACCTGAATTTGAACATAGTCATGGATACTTTGCCTATTTTTTATTGGCACATAATAGGATATGCATATATAGCTTGATTTAGACTGAATACTCTTTCTATATGGATTCATAAAATCAAGACCATCCCACCATTAACCATTTTATAAATACTTTATTCTTACAAGTCCATGATACTGCACACACCTGTGCTTATATGGTGAATACATATAACTCATTAATATGCATGGATATTGGGAATATTCCTCTTCAACATGTTTATCTTAATGACCACACTATGGTAACAACATGTAAAACTATCCATGACAAGGCATAGGTATAATATATAACAATTAAGACTAGATACAACCATCGACTTCCTCCGTTATCTAATCCTCCTTTCATGTATTTGGTGAGATTTGTTTCTATTCACCAATCCTTATTTAAATATCTTACCTAATATGGCTTTCCACACAGTTCCTCCACCAGTACATGTTATGATTTGTTTTAGATATTTTTAAGCAAAAAACAATTTTTGCCCAAGTTTTCCTCTAGTTACTATCATGCATATATGTATTTAACCTCCGCTTCAGAAACTGCAATCTCCTCATGCACAAATATGATTAATTTTGAGATTTACATGAAAAATCATGATATTAAGATAAACTAGAATTCACTTTTCTTATCATTATACATAAGGATTTAATGCATAATATTTACCTAGTTATATGTTAGAAGCATACTATGTTCCATACTAAACATAGTAATGATCAAGTTCCTATTTAAAAGAGGCCTCACCCATCCATATATGTTCAAACTATAAGTATTTCTACTTTTATATCATCGTCCATGCAGATACTATCATGAATGGGACAACTCTAATGAGTGTGATAACAATTACCCACTATGCCACTTACCACTAACTCTACTATTTCATGCCATAGAGACACATGATATTCTGAACATTGTTCATGAAAACCTTTTTCATTGATGTAACCCTTACTAGGGTTTGACCATTATATTTTTATTTAGTTAATTTCCTTTATAGCACATGTAGGGGTATCAATTTCCTTGCATTATAGTTATGAATTCATCCATGCTATCCACCTCTTAGAATAATTTATCTCATTCCTAGCTTTAATTCTCCACAAGGACCAGAATCTTTTAGGTGACTTTAATAAGATTATAATGGATTTGCATGTAGTCCTAACCATTATTGTGAATATCAATAAATAAAAACATGAGCATAAGCACAACCATATCCTTAAGAAAAATTTAACAAGTAAGAGAATTTCCTAATGAGGAACTAAACAGTGCTCTACTTTCACATTTATTTTTAATTTCCATATTATCCTACCTTTAATGGATGATATAATATTATATTTTTATCAATACTAGCTCCAAGTATTCTTAAATATTATGATTTCTTCGGGTGTTGTTAATGTTCAATGGTTATCATAAGCACGTAAGCACAATGACTCTTTAGATCAACACCTGGGCACAAACCCCCAACTTGGAGAAAGGCATGCATCACGGTATGCACCCAACAAACTTCTTCCATGTCCCTTCTTTTAATAAACATGAAGGATTAGCTAACTAGTATCAATGTATAGCATAGATAATTGGAACCATACATTATATCATACTAATTTCTCATGTACCGTGGTCTTATGCCTGATTTTTTTTCCATTTAACCATAGGTATCATATGTTTTGTAATGATGATTAGATTTAGATTTACAAGCGATCTCATACATCAATATATGTAAACCACCCAACAAGGTTATTGTAATATATTCCATGTAAGTATATTGGTCCCATGCAGTTCTCATAATAAGTAAGATGGGTGCATAGGCCCAAGCCACATTAACTACCTACTATGTAGCTACTTCTTTAAATAATGAGAGTCACAAGCATAACAATGAAATCATTCATCATACATATTGCTACTACCTCAATAAAACATAAACATATATACAAAAATAATCAAAGTTTGCAGGTCGAAAATTTCCCTAGAAATCATTATCCATACTAATTTAACACTTATTCACAATTCCAAATGAGCAATTCTTAACCCATGCACACTACTCTTTTCACTCAGAATTTCCAAGTTTTTCCAAAAGAATTTTCAAGTAGAAATCATTATCCATACTAATTTAACACTTATTCACAATTCCAAATGAGAAATTATTAACCCATGCACAGTACTCTTTTCACTCAGAATTTCCAAGTTTTTCCAAAAGAATTTTCAAGTCTATGTTGCACTTATCTCAACAATTCACAATAGTCATTCATTGTGCCTTAGGCATAATTTTCCCTACCCACAAGCAACCATTTTCTCATTTTTATTTACTAAAAGTAATAGAGGGAATGAGGAATATATTTTTTTTCATATAAAACCAAAACTTATTAAAATCGACATAATCTTACCATTTGAAATGAGGCTCTTTTGCATATGTCTAATCACACTCTGTTTTTGTTTGGGCCTTCGTTTCCTTTCAGGGGGTGGTTTCATGTTTTCATCATATGTCTCCTTCTATATTACTTATCGTTTTGCTTGATGGCCTATATCCTTCTATATTGCTTAATGTTTCCATTGATGGCCAGTTAGTGGAGCATAGTTCCGTTTTCAATAATTTTACTTCCTCAATAATGATGAATAAATCTGGTATCTTATATGGAATTAAGAAAAACAGAGAGGCACATCACACTTGGAATCGAAATTCAGTTAACCAAAACACACTGATCAAGAATCGATTTATTTACTAATTAACTATGGAGTTAAAAAGACACAACGAAATATAATTTTTTTAGATTTAGTGAAGAATGGACACTCGAATTTTGCTTGCTTATGGGAACCATTTTGTGTGAATGCCTTTAGGATATCACTTTCTTCTTCTGTTCTGGTGGATGTTACAATTAAAACCATCACACCCTATTGTTTAATCCAAGTGATCCCATTAATGTAGTTGAGTGTCTAATACTTTGAGACCTGCGAACGAGTAGTGAGTTTTTTTTGGACCACACAACTCGTTATTTTCACACTGCTCCAGGCCAGCTACATTGGAACTTGGCATAAGTCACAATATTTTGTTTGTAAAATTCATTATCCCAATTTCCCCATCCTACTAGGTATATAATGTTATTCATGTAAGTGTCATCAAACACTACTATGGAGTAATCTCCCGAGGGCTTGCCCATATAATTTTCTCCTTTGCCCGTTATCTTGCAATTTAAAAAGACAAAGCCCGTGTCTTTATATGGAGAGCCTCTAATCTAAGTCTTAAATGTGCCCAAAACGTTTCTCCTAGTGTGGAGAGTTTTCAAATGACTTCAAATTTGCCACGACCCACGATTTTAGAATATTCTTTTTCAATACGTGGTCCATGCATACATAATCCTCAAAATTTTTCAACCAAAACAAAAAAAATAATCACCAAACATTCTCAAGCGAAACCCCAAAAAATTGATCGTAGAATGAAAAAAATGCTTATCTATGTTGTATGCAGAGCATAACAGGGTCTTTCGAGACCAAGCTTTCTCAGTTATTTTTGGAGTGGTCTACTTCTTAAACCATTGTGAAACTTGGTTTTGGCACTCCTAAACCACTACAGAACTCAATTTTTGGCACTCTCATCTATTGAGCAAGGTAATTCATTCAGTACCAAGTTGGTTTATTTAATGTTGTGTAATCTCTATCAATACAGTGGGAATAATCATAATCTTTTCTTTCCAACTTATCTTGTGCTACTCATCGTTATCGCTGGGGTAAGATAACATTTTATGCATAGTTATCTCATGCTATCCTCTTCACCCAGTGGATAGGTTTTTCTAGGAAACCTAGGAAACAACACTCACTGAATACAAAAATCATTTCAGATCCATCCATCTTAACATGTTGATATCTGTAGCATATTGTAAACACCAACAACAATTGTGGTTTCATTGTGCTTCACAATGGGGCTTTTGCGTTATATTTTTCTGAGTCCATCTCACTTCATGTTTTTTTGTTTTTATTATTAGAAACTAGCGGCTAATGATTATCAATGGATAGCCTTCAGCCAAATCTTCAGTAAACAGAGGGAGGCTTAGTCGAAAACAAATATAAATCTTATGGTGATTCCACCACGTCCGAGCAAAATGCTACTTCAACAGTGACCATCGTATCAATCACACGCCTTTACTTTGTGTCTTTAATGGTACTTTTGCTTGATTTTTTTTAGAATCATTCCTTAAACTTACAAGTACGATTTTCTCTTTCCCTAGACCAATAGCATATTGGTGAAACTTCTGGTTAATACGGAGCAAGATTCCTGGGTGACACTCCCTTAGCCATTAGTGGTACGAAAACTTCTTCCTTACTTCAACTTGTATGGCCGAGTTAGAGAGGAATTGATTCCCCTCTGGGGTAATAGTATGTTAATTTATGCATTGGAAAATTTGATGCCATAGATAGAAATTCATAACTATGCACACCATATCTATGGTTGTGCCAATTTTGGAGGTTTCAAACTAGGTGATATAGTCGAAATTTCCGTAACTATCAATCTCTGCAACCCATGCAAAAAGGATACTATCATCTGATGATTTGGATTGGGTAAGAATGGTCCAAGCCATCGCCATCTACATGAGAGCAGAGGCATTGTTCGATGTTATACTCAAAGTAACCCCTTCTCACCTTGAACTGCATGTTGAGTGTAGTCAAACATTTGATGAACAACTCAATTACGAGTTAATAATAGTCAACAATGGATTAAGGCCAAGTGTGAAGTGACACCCACAAGGAAGGGTTTCATCCACCAATTAGGTAGAGCAGCCCATATGTCCATCGACATGGCATTTGACCATTTGCAATTTGCATCTCTAAAAAAAATTGCATTCATAATAGCATACTTAGATGACCTCCGATCTATTAAGTGTTAACCAATGTGCAATCCAGGGTTATTCAGAACACTATCCAATATCCCTGCTCCTACCTAATAGTTTGTTATTGCATGATGCTCTAGTCAACATTTTTGTTTCTCACACATATACAATAATTAGGAACTGAAATAAATAATATTTCTGGATAGAAAATTCCAATGTCAACATAAATACTTCTTCTTAATTCTTCATGATTCATGCAACAAGAATTGTGCATATATGCTCCATATTCCTTTAACTAACAAATTGTTAATATTTAGATTCAATCTTTAAGAATCATTACAGATTTGACACTTATACCTTGACTCTGTATTACACTTTTAGTAGTGAGGCCAAATGAGGGCTCAAGAATTTAGCCTCCAAGATCCATAAATTTAAAATTTTCGATTCATTCACAGTTAAAGCCTTACTCCTCCTTGCAGATCTTGTCTTCTAAAATTACCTCATGCATATTACTATTAGGCCATGGTACAATTTTCTCATTAATTGTTTTATTGGTTCTCTTGTATGGAACCTTAGATTCGTTAACATCTTGGATGCACTTGATCGACCATTGAAGGCATGATGGTAGGCATCCTATCAACATATCTAGGTAAATATTCACCAACATTAATGGACATTAATTTCATGATCATGGTAGTGTTATTGACTAGTCTTTCATTCCCATGCATACTAGTTATATATGCAATACAAATACTTAATCCATTAATCGTAAAATAAGATACATATTCCTCAATTGGTGAGTTTTCATAAACATATATTACTTTAGAGAATTATGATCATACCATATCTATGTAGTGGATGTAATACGACGAGTTAGAAAATCCATAAAATCCACAGTCATCTCACATATTCATAGATAATCTCACCATAACCCACATTGCTTCCACTATTAACTCTATTCTTAGATGTAAAATACGCCCTATGTATAATAATTTCATCACATTCATAGTAACCCATTAGCATAAGTAATCTAAGTATGTTCATTATGCTACCCTGTATGGGTACTATAACTGTTAATTCATTTAATGTACTTCTACCGATAACTTCACACTAGAAGCCACATGCAAGCTGATCATGAGAAATGTAAAGTGGTGATACCAATACCAACAACTATTTACCATGATACCACCATTTCTCATACACATTAAGTTTCACATACATAAGAGACAGATAATACCTTATCTATACAACTGAGCTTCATGGGTTAATCACTTCAACAAAAAACTGGAACAATAACAAAAACTGGTGAAAATATTCTCATAAACAAACTGGAAACCATAACCGAGAGAGAGAGGGTAAGATTCAACATACAACCATTTCATGCAAATAACACCAACTAAATCTCAGTTGGAGGGGGGAGCACCACCACCTAGCCATGAATCACCTCTAACCCCCCCTCGAAGCGCAGATCCTGCCAAGGATCAAATGTCCTCAATTGATTGATGCATTGGGTATTTAATATGCTCTTTCATGATTTAGTTACCATTAGCAGTGTCCCACTTTATGGTTTTTTCCATTTGCCTAGGTCTTATACGAAAAAGCTATTCTTTATCTCCCATGGCGCTTTTCCACATGAAAGCTTGCCTTTATCTCCCACAAAGGTTTTATGTCCAATGGATATTTATCTCCCATCCATCCTTTGGAGATCTAATCCATCCAAGCTTATCTAGAATCCCATCTAGAAGCTTATCATGAAAGATTCATCTCTATCCCATTCCTTACAAGATTCAGCAAGCATCTCCTCTCTCTTGGTGCTCCACCCTTCAAGTGATTTATTTTATTAATTTATTTGATAATACAATTTCTTTTCATATTACATATTGCCTAGCTTTCCTTAGCTTAGGTGTAGAATATTTTAACCCACAAAGGAGGGTATCAAACCTAGCTTTCCTCTGCATAGGTTTACAACATTTAACACATAAGGGAGGATATCACACCTAGCTTTAACTTAGCTTAGGTTTACAATAATGTAGTACATAAGGGATATCT
>APFE030700839.1:43874-65552 GCA_000404065.3 Pinus taeda | reverse complement strand
ATCGGTGCAACGAAGGGGGGGCTCCGCCCCCCCTCTAACCCCCCGGTTCACTACATAGGTTAGTCGTGGAAAGAATATAACACAACCCAACAACTCCACCTATTCAGGAAGGACAACCGAGCAGCAAAAAAGATAAAATCCATTCATTAAAGCAAGCAGATTGTAGCAGAGACTCCATCATAAAGTTAATGTGGTTGGTGGTCCATTATGACCCCTCCACGCATAAAATAGTAGAACATTTTGTAATCAATCTCTATATATACCCACAAAACAGATGTAATGAGGGTTGATGGTTTTGGTTTTGATGTAAGGTTCAACTTCTGGAGACTGTAACTATTGTGATACTTGCAGCATCTGGTCTTCATTTTCAGCTAATAGAAGCTTCTTTTGTTGTTAATTGCTCACTTTCCACTTCTTCTTTGTTCTAGGTTGTGCCTGTTATGCATTTCTCATGTGCTCTTGATATTTAGCATTAGAGGGGTTGTCATCCCACCTTTTTGTTGGAATCTAGTATGTATAATTGAATATGTTATGCATGTTTCTATTTACTTAGTGCCAAAGAGTTGTCATCCTGTCTGTGTATTAAGAAATAGATTTACAGACATTTTACTGGTTGCAACCGACCATCACATGGTCTTGTGCATCTGCTGGTGTGGTCAATATTCTCCATGTTCACCTATTCCTAAAGCTGTGAGTGATTGGTGTTCTAAATCCTTGTAGTCTGGGGGTGTTCACCCATGTCTGGAGTTAAGCATAGTAGAAGTGGTTATCTAGCTTGAATATGCATCATTCCTTCTATTCATACATTTCCAACATTTTTTTGAGTTTGTAATGTTCCCGATCATCTCTGAGATACAACCTAGGAGAGTTTCTTGAGGTGATAACATGTTCATTAGGAAGGTTTACAGATGATTTCATATTTGTGCCTAATAATACTTATTTTTGAAGAATATTGTGAGAATATTGGGTAGATTATGAATATTTGGAGGAGGTGATAATATAGAGAATTTCTCCCTACTATAGGAGGATAAATATTGGACAATATATCAACATGATATTATGAAATTATTGCACAAATTATGGAGCTCCAATGATTAAGAAAATCTAGGAATGTGTTCCCTCTCATTTAATGCAAATTCCTAGTGTTGGGAACCAGGTCCACTGTTTGAGGAATTTTGGAGGGGAAAGCTTCCTCCTTAAAAGAGAATTCTTCCTCATCATTTTGTATAAGTTCCAATTCAAATTTTCCTCTATGGCATACATTTCTTAGTCTTCTTGTGGAGATAACTTGTATTTTTGCAGCTCCACTTACATTTCTAGCAAGGATGTACTTGGATTGATTCACATAATGAAGTTTGGTGCCATTTTTAGCTTCTAAATATTTTTATCCTACATAGGACTTTGAGTATCTTTGGTCTTGGCCATCCCAGGAGCCTCAAATCCCTTTTGTATAATTTATGTTTCTTCTTTTCACTTCTTATTCACATGTATCTCTTTTTCTTCTTTTTCCTATTTCTGCATTTAGTATTAATGACTTTTTGTTGTACTAAATGATTGAAGTAATTTGTTTTTCAGGTAATTAACAGAGTCACAAGAATTATTCATCCTTGTAGAAGCTTTGAAAATTCATATTCATCATCAAGCTACTTGAATTGGGTTACTAGTTCATGAATCTATAATTTCTAGAAGTCCTTACAGCAAAATAGTAGTAATTTTCTGCTATTTTGTGGGACATGTAAATGAGATTCATTCGAGTTGATTCCACTTGAATTAGATCATAAAAAAATTCAAGTCAATAGAAAAATTTACCCCGTTGTAATCTAACTTTATTAGGCTAGGTATTTGATAGGTTAAGTAGCTCACTAATTCTCGAATTTCCAAATTTTAGCCTAGTATTTTTCTGCTATTTTTTAGCACATATTAACAGAGGTATTTTGGAGTGATTCAACTTGGAATGGAGACCTAAGAATCCTAATTAATAAAAAAAAATTTGTCCCATCCCATTTTCATTTGATTTACTTTGTCATTCAGTGAATTATCTCCTCCTGTAGCATTTCTGTTTTTTGCCTATTGCAACTTTGTCTTCTCCTGTAGCAAACTTGTCCCTTCCTATAGAAAACCTGTAACACCACTTTCCTTCATCAATTTTTATCCCCACTGCAACTATGACTTAGTCTATATAAATAATGATACCCGACTATGAGTTTATGATCAGGGGAAGCTCTTAAGCCTCTCCAACCCTTTCTTTTATTCACTGCAAAAATAGACTAGACTTAGCATCTTTATCACAAGTATGATGCAAGTAGGTTACTGATTTAAAAGCAAGTGTGAACTAGGTAGATGGTACATGCAATTCTGATTGGTAGTTTGATGAATTATGCAAGATAAAATAGCTTTCTTTCTACAAGCAGATTAACCTTTTTCCTTTCATGAATTGATTAGTTAGCATTCACAACTTGAGTAAGTATCATTTCCATTTCTTGTAAATAGAATAATAATTCCATTTTTCCAATTAGTTTAGGATTTGATTTCATGACATTCATTCCATTACATCAGATCAACAAAAGAAGGACACATTGTATGCCGATACCTCTTAATTTTGTATGAACCCTGGGTTGATCATTAAAGTTGGTAGCCTTAAGAATTGCATAATTCTTGTTGCAATACTGAAGATCATCACTTTTGGAGTCATTGTTGGGGAGGTATAAATGTATGCATTGTTTTCTTTCCTATTTGATTCATTTCTTTTACTTTCTACAAAAAAAAAAAATTGCATTAGGCATATTACATTTCAAAAATATAAAATTGCATTGCATTAGCACTCTTATTCAAAAAGAAATTAAAAATACTTCTCCAACACCAACCCACCATATTTGATCAAGTGGTGTAATAAGAGCCACATCACCATCCACTTTTGTAGGTAGAAGGAGACGAGGTGACAGAGAAGGTAGAAGAAATGGATGGAGCTGATGACAATGAAGAAGATCCTCTAGGATTTCCCATTCAACATATTGATGTTAGTGTGCATATGAATAACATCCCTCCATCTTTCCTTCCCAACTTCCATGGCATGAGGTGAGAGGATCCATAAACCTTTCTCTTTGAATTTGAAATTATTTATAGATCTTATGGTTACTTATTAAACACTCAAAAATTGAGATTTTTTCCGGAAACATTGAAGGATAAAGCTCTTAAATGGTTCATGAGTTTAGGGACTAATTCAATAAGATCATGGAATGATATGCAAAAGATATTTCTAAAAAAATATAAAGATCATGATCTTAAAGAAGAAATATTTAGAATGAATAAAAAACAAGAGGTTTTATAGACATATTTGGGCACTACAACCCCAATCATATGTGTCCATAAACCAAGGGTTTCTGAGTCCCTAAAAGTGTTGTTTCACACCCTAAAGGAACAAGGTCACTTGATTACATCATCTCCCAGAAGTTCTCCATGGAAAATTGCTCAGAACTGGTCAAAACGGGACCACACAGAATGCTCAGTGCTAAGGGTGCGATGCATCTCACCTACCACATGGAAAAGGTGTGATGCATACTGAAAAGCCCTTCTGTAGGGTGCGATGGGCGAGAGTAGACAAATGGCAGAGACAGTTTTCAAGGTGGATGATCATGGAATCTTCCAGAAACTTATCTTGTGACACTTGTCTCTCTGAATTTGCCCAGGGATGAGTAAGAGATCATGAATCTCTAAGTAGAATCAAGAACTATTAGAGAGAGAACACTAATCAAAATCCCAGAAGCTGACTCAACCCTCTGCAAACATTTATATATGGATCTCTCATCTCAGAGATCCAGAGGCTTGAATCTTGTATTTTGTAAGGAAGTGTTGTTAGTTTCTTTGTGGAACATCATAGTGTTGGGTGATCTAAGCTTTTCATGAGGTGAGAAGGGCTTTCATGCCGGGAGGATGACACTGGGTCAGATCAATGGGTTGTAATCCTCTCTTCTACTCTTTCTATCAATAAATCTATTTGATTTTTCCTCCACATTATTGTATTTTTGAGTTGATATATGCATTTGTGTGGTCAATATATATCTGATCCTATATTGTTTATGATTGTAGATCTTTATGATTTGATGGTATCATGCTGCTTTGACTTTACAAGTGCCCTTTGAAGCATGACAAGCAAGGGACGAATGACAGAGATCTATTAGAGGGGAGAGGAAACAAGCAAGGAGCCACACGAAAGATTGAGGTTGGTACTCTCTGCTTCTCTCTCATCTACTTCTCATAAAGGAAAATGCAAGTAACTTTAGTTTGTTTGTTTCTAAGCTACCCATCTTAGTGGCACTAGCAGCTCTGAATGGACACTAGATTTCCCAATAAGAAAATGGCGACTCCACTAGGGAACGAATAGCTTGTTTGCTTGTTTATATTGTTTGCTTTATAAACTACAGATGGAGCCTGAAGTTAAGAAAGCTAGCCTTCGAACTGCTTTTGCTCTGTAACTGCAAAGTAGATAAACACTGCGTTAGTCAATTTCTGGATTAGTTTATGAATTAAACATCTGACTTGAAAACATCCTAATTACCCTGGTGGTGGCTCAAGTAACCTCATTAGATCAGCCCCTATACTTTGTATTTACTGAGTATCATTATCTAGGCCTAAATCCCTGAACTAAGCTGCAAATTGTGACCAAAAACCAACTTAAAGTCTCATCCCTGGACCATCGCACCTTCTTCTCTTGGCAATCTGGATGCATCGCACCTCCCATGCGCAGTAGGTGAGATTCATCCCTGTTTCCCTATGTTGCAGGTGCGATGATCAGATAAGACTATTTCTGCCTCCGGATTTTTGTTTTTTCTTCACACTCTTCATCTTTATTCAGGAATTTTTCTATCTATGATCAGTATACCACTGTTGAAACTTCCTTCCTTTGCATTATTCAGCCTCCATTGTACAAAGAATTGTGAATGTTTTTATGTATTTTTCGCCATTTATAGTTCTCATTTACAAAAAATAGCTTAATTGAGCTGTCGTCTTTTGATTTGTAAGTGTCACAAGTGTCATTTTCAGTCAAAGAAAATAATCCTACTTTGTTTGATGGTCAATTACACTGTTGTTCTTGTATTTGATTTGAATTGATAGTATTTCAAGTGTCGAAAGTAGTTTTCAAATTGAATTTGAAAGTGTCGCCTTTGTCTTCCTTTTGTATTTTGAAGAGAAAATTGTTAGTACTGTCGCTTTGAAAGAGAAGATAATTCAAATTTGTGATTAACATTCTTTTTTTCATTCACACATTCAGAAAGCAGAAAACAAATACATGCATGTGCATTTGCATTTAGAATGCTTGTTGATTTTGATTTAGGATAGTGCATCTAGTGTGTGCTCTCTGCTCTATTTGAAAAAATCTTGCTTCTCTTTCTTTAGTAGCTAGGATTTTCGTTGCAAAAAGAAGATTAAATGATTGCTTATCATCTTAGATTGCATATTTAGGAATTGTGTATCTACATCACGTGGTGAAACTTAAAGGAAAACTTCTTAAGAAATATCAACTGTAAAATAAATTCAATGAACATAAAAACGCTTTGGAACCTAATGCACAACATTTAGAAGTCGAGGCTAGAGACGTATTTCAGCGTCGTAAAGCCTGGTAACTATCGCTTTCATCGTAGGTTGGTTGATTCCTCCTCTTTGAAACGACAAGTACCAGTACGGACTTGTGCTCCCACGTACCGTCAAGTATATATTGGGAGACCAGAATAGGCTATATCCTTTATCCTTAAGAAGCCATGTCTACCGCCTTATCAATCACAATGCACTAAACACAACATTTGGGAAGATTGACTGCCGTACCGTAAAAATTATTTTGTAGTTTTGCGATTGGTTTGGTAATCCAGAGTAGTCTCTTTCGTTCCTTTTTAGACTCCTTAAAAGAAAAGGTCCATCTAAGCACTTGTCACTTCAAGCTCATTAAAAATCGAAGGTGAATAGAGTCATCTTTAGCTTTTTCTCGACTCTTAAAAATTGAAAAAGCAAGTTGTGTCAAAGCGTCTAAAATTCATTTAATTTGGAATCACATATTCCCCTTTTATTTTGAGTTGTTCAAGTAATCCATAATCGTGGAAGAAAGTCAATCTAAACCCCGTTGTTCGCGGAGACTAACGAGTCAACCATCTTTCACTCCAAAAACGAAACTATTTCGGACCAAGTGAACTCATTTAACTGGGTCAAAGTCCCCTGGTTAGCTTGAAACTTGTGTTCCAACGTCCTCAGAGACTCCAGTTACTCCAACCATTTTTGGTATCCCTGCCTCTACAGAAGAAGTTCCGCAGTCACAAGAGGAAATTAGAACTGATCCCAGTGTAATGGTAAACACTTCTATTCCTGAACCGGCTCCATGCAGGGCTGATTCGGAAGGTGTCACCCCTCCAACATTTGTCACTGCAGAGTCTACACCTTCTTCGACACCAGAAATATTTTACAGACCTAACAGTCTACCTCTCCCACCTGGATTGATTGCTATAGAAGAGATTGTGGAGCATCTTCCATCTAGTACTCCATCACATTTTGGAGCTGGGATCACCCTATATCCTTCTTCGTCAGAAGTTAGTCTCCCTTCATCACAAGTTCTTATAGAATCGCTAGGAAATCTTTTGGATAGACTCGATATGTCAGAACAACCATCGATATCCAAGAATATGTCATATGACATAGCAGTAGCAGAACCTCCTGCTGCTACTCTAACAATGTTCGTTGGTGTACCATCTATCCCAACTAGCTCTCAACCACTAGATGGAGTCCATCGAGGGACTGTTTCGATAGTATGGTCTGTTCCCGTTTGTTCGTCCGAAATAATATCTAGAATCTCTTATATTGAGTCTCATCAAATTGATCCTTCGCAACAGTATCAATTTGGGCAGTCCGGTCCCCAAAGACCAATCTTTCCTTTGAGCACTAGAGTGCCGCCATATGGGGGGCAATATGTCTTTTCATTTTTCCCTCCAGGAGAACAACCATATGAGAGTTCACAACAAAATGCAGGTCATGCTGGAATTACATCCAGTGGTTGGGTGTCAATACTGCCTCAACATCCAAGAGTTGTATACTCAATGCAACCAAGTCTACCTGTGTTGAATATCCCCACTACACCGGCTATTGTGACAGTGTCGCAAGTATAAGCGTTGCCTATTGTATGCCAACCTCCAATTTCTCAAGTCGTAATACAACAACCTCTTGTCTCCACGACACGAACACAATTACCGATTAGTGGCTCCTTAACCGGAGTGACCTAGGCTCAGACGGGTAATATTACCCCTCATCTTGGTCATACAGCCAGTATTGGACAACAACAAATGGCTTCACAACCATGGCTGGTACAATATCAATAACTGCACTTCCAACAAGCTTACCGAGGACCTGAGCAACAAAGCTTTGCGGGTAATGGGCAACTGTATATTCGAAACGGTCAAAATCAATCATATCATAATGGTTATGCCCATCAGCCTTATCAAAGTTATCAGCATCAAATACATTATGATGGTATGCAAATACCCACTGCTCAGGCAATCCCATCATATCTCGGGTATGCTTCACTGAACCTAAATCAACAGTTTCCCTTCGTGGCGACTTTAGAGTTGCCGGATCTAAATCGGCTAACAAACGATCCAATTGCTTATGCCCCTTGGTGGCCAGCTATTCCTCATAAACTTCCATCAGATATTCCTAAATTTAATGGAAATCTGGGTGAAGACCCATCGAATCATGTGATGACCTTTCATCTGTGGTGTTCGTCCAACACTTTCAATGATGATTCGATTAGACTTTGCCTTTTTCAGTGAACGTTAACTGGTCTGGCAGCAAAATGGTACATCGAATTGCCTAGAGTTTCATTTGATAACTTCAGCGCCCTTGCCACAACCTTTTTAACCCATTTTCAGTTACCAGTAAGGTATGAAACAGGAACAGAGCTTCTTACCAATTTCAAGCAAACGACACCCACTCACATATCTGATCATATTCATGAGTGGAGACGTCGTCGTAGAATGGTAAAAACATATGTTCCTGATCAGCTGTTAGTTGAATGGTTTATTAAGTCATTATTACCTTCTATTATAGAAGATGTGGCAAAGGGAGGAGTCGTCACTGAAGATAAAGTCATTGCTCGTGCACAATATCTAGACTTGATCTATACTCAGTCTGGCACGCTCTACAACAAAATCCC
This sequence comes from Pinus taeda, assembly GCA_000404065.3. Taxonomy (NCBI): domain Eukaryota; kingdom Viridiplantae; phylum Streptophyta; class Pinopsida; order Pinales; family Pinaceae; genus Pinus; species Pinus taeda. The sequence continues at coordinate 57,364 of APFE030700839.1, read as the reverse complement.
TGATGCTCCTAGACAAGAGTTTTCCGTTCCTCCTCCTCCTAAATCAAACAAAGACTCTCATGTCGGTGATCGTGTGATAGGTGCGACTAGCATGAAAACTATAAAGGCTACATCAAAGAAAGCCCATATGGTTTCTAGTCAAAATGCATATGAGGAATGTCTCACCTCAAAGGTTAATGCCGTGTCGATTGACAAAGGTAAAGGATCGAAGCAATCAGGAGGCAAGAAAAAAAAGAAAGGGAAAAGGAAGAAGCAGGATGAGTTGTCTCCTGAAAAATATTCTCTAAACCCTTCTAGAGAAAGGAAACATAGTCATCCATGCTTTATATGTGATGAGGATCATTGGACGAAAGATTGTCCATGTAAAGCTGAGCTTAAGAAGTTCTTTAAGAATTCAGAAACCTCAGTGGTATTGACTGATCCGTTTCCAAACCCAGGAACCAATCTGGTTGCTAGTGATAATGCTTCCCCATCCCAAGTGCTTATGTTGTCCATTTCAAAACAACAAAATGATGCTTTGATATTGACAAGGAATAAATATTACAAGAATCCACAGGTGTCGAAAAACAAGGCTACTGATCAACCTAGTAGTTCGACAAAAAACTTCGACCGAAGTTGTGTTACCCATCATTCCTGAGCTAACGATAAAGCCACCAAAGGGAGTAGTACATAAATCGACATTTAATCCTCATGCCAGAGTAGCACATAATTATAATATAGTAGAGGACCTGGCCCAATCGCCATCTGCTATGTCGACACTTGAGGTACTGAAAACTTTTCCCTCCCAAAAGCAGGCTCTATTATCAGCAAAACTGTTCATCGAACAATTATTGATGACATGGCATCTACATGTATTATGTCGATGAGTTGCTGGAAAACTTTAGGCTCACCACCCTTGTCGCAATCGTCAATGACGTTAAAAGAATTTGATGGACGGACATACACTCCATACGGGATCTTAAGTAACTTGCAAGTTGAACTGGGTGGCAAAACAATAGAAATTGATGTTGAAATTATCGATAGAAACCTCGATTACAACATCCTACTGGGAAGGCCCTGGATTTATGCTATGGGTGTTGTTGTGTCGACATACTTCAGAAAGATTGCATTTCCTTTCCAAGGAGGAATTACAATCATTTACCAACAAATATTTCTCCCCAACAGTTCACAAGTTACGGGAAGCATTCTGATGATTCACGGAAGCTCTCGATCACTTCAAAATATTGGAGTAGGCCTACTAAAAGACCCTACATTGATGGGTACTTTTGCCCTACCGCCTCCAAACAATCTAGCGGAAGTGGCCACGGTGCGAACTTGAAATATGATATCTTCTATATCTAAAAGATTTAGAACATTCCCAAACATTTTGTTAGCATGGATCATCGCCATTTTAGAAATATTGTAGCAATCAATTTTCTTGGCCTGGGGAGAAAACCCAAATCAATGCTCATCGAGTGTTTGGATAGATAGGTCTAAGAAATATGGTACCTCTTCAGATCCTCGGTCATATGTACATTCTACAGATGAAGGAATCATTCAGTCAATGAGGATAGGAGAGGCACCATGGGAAGATTACCACCATCGTACCCATCTTTCGGATTACCACGAAGATTATTCCAGAAACCTTAATCATCCTTCAGTTTTTTATTTTCTATCAAATACTATAAATACGGTGGATTATGAGGATAGTTCTTTTACTGTGTCAACCTCACTAAAAAATGAAACAAATCCCTTTCCAAATTGAGTCTTTGATTACGATCTCGTGAAATCCAAGTCGAGTCTTTCAAATATCTCGAAGGTAAACCTTCATTACAACCACCTCGTTGAATGAAATGAAGCTTGGGGGGCATGCACCTCAATTCGCGTCACTGTGTTGGGGGCATGCGAACTTATAACAGGCATAGTTTTTCATTTCAAGCTTGTGTAAACATGAAACCGAATCCGAGCAGTGTTACCACTAGGTTCAAGCTCGTTAAAAAATAAACCCGCCATGAGAAGTTTTACGCGAAGTTCAAGTTCGTTAAAAAATAAACCTAGCAACGGGCAGTTTTACGCAAAGTTCAAGCTTGTTAAAAATTAAACCTAAGCAATCAGCATATGTTCCATCATATTTTAAGCTCATTAAAAAATGAACCAACCTCCGGTAAATAACCATTGCGAATGCATTATCATTAGCTTTTTAGCCTTGGTCATGTTCTTACCATCACCTCCACTCTGTTTTAGCCAATCATGCACCTCCATTTGATTGTTTACCCCTGTTGAGGAATAGCTACAATGAGTGATTCTGTTATCCATCTTCTTTGCAGTGTCATGATTGGAAAGTTCCAAACCTTACCTGGAACAAGCTGCTACCCGAAAATTTCACTCGTTCCTCAAAAAACGAGTCTCATTTAAGCTATTTTCATCTGACTCATAAAATATGAAAAGATTGTCTAGCAATTGGCCTCTCTAGCTCGTTAAAACGATCATAAGTGCTATCCCTCCTCTATATTTTAATATTTTTGGACCTAAGGGATCATTACATAAAAATATCGAGCGCTTGTCTTGTTCGGCTCGTTAAAACTATTGAAAATTCATCCCCTTTGTTTATTTTATACTTTTTCGGACTTAAGGGTTTATATGATGAAAAAGGATTGCTGGAGTTTCCTTTCCATCCCTTTTTACACTCTCTAAAATTGAAAAATGACCGAGTTATCTTTGTCATTGAACTCGTTAAAACCAATAGCGACAAACTTGTCCATGCAAACAAGAACGAGTTTCACTGTGGCTAGGCTCGTTAAAACATAGTGACGAGTTTGCCTGAAGGGAAAATTATAGAACAAGCATATGTTATCCGCCTCAAGCTTGACAAAAATAAAGAGGTACTGGTCAGCAATGACTGGGGAAAATTGGGAAGAAAACTTGAAGAAACTTTATTGGTAGCAAGTCGCTCTTGAACTTGACACTTTCACTCCATCACGATGATTCAGTCGGGTTGGGTTATACTGTTCACCGGTCATATTACCATTGGTCCACTGTACCATCCATTTTTGGGGTTAATGCTACCAATCCACTTCAGTGTCACCGATATGTTCAAGAGAAGTCGCTCAGAGAATTCGCCAACCCAACTTATGTCTCATCTGCTGCAATACCTTCACGCTTCATTCTTTCATGACCGCCAACCTGAACCCTGTATCATCAAATCATTTTCACCTCCACAAAATAATTTGCTATGTTCCGTGCTGTAGATGTGGGATTCACTAATGCCCTCCTACGACGGGTCACTTCTTGTCGACATCAGCTCATTATCCAAGAAGTCGATCTAGGAACAACCCTTTCAGTACTTTGAAGCTTGCATGCCTCAATGGAAAGTTTATCACTTCCGGTGGCAGGTTTACATCAATGGCCTTTGACCGAAAGATTTTGCGTGGTGTTCAATGCCAAGTCCCATTTTCACACCATGTGAATTGTATTGTCGTACCTTGAAGGTCATCATCATTAACAGTGATTCCTCTCGTGCCTGTTATCAGCTTACATCATTGGCTGGTAATCAGGCGATGTCTTTCCATGTTCAACTCTAGAACATCTTTTCGCATGGATCAACTTGTACTTCGGGTGAAGATTGAACGAGTTTGAAGACCACAGATCTAGTTTCATCCATCCGGGCTGTGATATATTCAGGAAAATAAAGACATCAAATGTACATCATTGATGCACAGATAACCATCCAAACCAAAGGATGATGGCTCTACCAGAATCATCAGTCTGCCACACAGACGATTGTCTATCCTATGTACTTGAGAATGAATTTATAAAGTTGACCATGGGAATGCCCACCTCAGCTAGATCATGAAAATATTATGAAGATAATGTATTGTATTGTATCTTATTACAGGTTGCCTTCCAGTTCAAAAAACCTCAGATCCTCATGATAAAGCATTTCACCCGACATCAAAAGATTTACGACCTCATGCTTTAGGGGGAAACTGTTATAGACATATTTCGGCACTGTAACCCCAATCATATGTGTCCATAAACCAAGGGCTTCTGAGTCCCTAAAAGTGTTGTTTCACACCCTAAAGGAACAAGGTCAGCTGATTACATCATCTCCCAGAAGTTCTCCATGGAAAATTGCTCAGAACTGGTCAAAAATGGACCATACAGACTGCTCAGTGCTAAGGGTGGGATGCATCTCACCTGCCACATGAAAAAGGTGTGATGGATACTAAAAATCCCTTGTGTAGGGTGCGATGGGCGAGAGCAGACAAATGGCAGAGACAGTTTGCAAGGTGGATGATCATGGAATCTTCCAGAAACTTCTCCTGTGACACTTGCCTCTCTGAATTCACCCAGTGATGAGTAAGAGATCATGAATCTCCAAGTAGAATCAAGAACTATCGGAGAGAGGACACTAATCAAAATCCTAGAAGCTGACTCACCCCATGCAAACATCTATATATGGATCCCTCATCCCAGAGATCTAGAGGCTTGAATCTTGTATTTTGTAAGGAAGTGTTGTTAGTTTCTTCGTGGAACATCATAGTGTTGGGTGATCTAAGCTTTTCATGAGGTGAAGAAGGGATTTCATGCTGGGAGGATGATGCTAGGTCATATCAATGGGTTGTAATCCTCTCTTCTACTCTTTCTATCAATAACGTTATTTGAGTTTTCCTCCACATTCTTGTATGTTTGAGTTGATATATGCATTTGTGTGGTCAATATATATCTGGTCCTATATTGTTTATGATTGTATATCTCTGTGCTTTTATGGTATCATGTTGCTTTGACTTTACAGGTGCTCTTTGAAGCGTGACAAGCAAGGGAGGAGTGGCAAAGATCTATCGAAGGGGAGAGGAAACAAGAAAGGAGCCAAGCGAAAGACTGAGGTTGGTACTCTTTGCTTCCCTCTCATCTACTTCTCATAAAGGAAAACACAAGTAACTTTAGTTGTTTGTTTCTAAGATAGCTACACGTCTTAGTGGGACTAGCAGCTCTAAATGGACACTAGATTTCCTAATAACAAGATGACAACCTTGAGGATCTAATAGAGGGTTCATGTATAATGTTAAGAGGACAAAACTTCATTATTTAGGATTCGAAACACTAAAAACCCTCTTACTTAGAACAATTAGGGATCAGTGGATTTATCTCCTTGATCTCATGAGTAGAGATGATGTATAATAATTATTATTTGAAGAAATTTGAGAAACATGCACACACATATTAGGAGAAAGGGCAAGAGTAAGTAAATCATCATCAAGATTGGTAAGTCAAGCTAAACTTCGAAATTTGTTTGATGATGTTAAAACAACAATTCTTGGCAATCTAAGTGAACAAGTAGAAATGTTAAGAATGCAAAATGAACAAAAAGAGGATGTTGATATTTTTGTTATCCATGTAGAATCACATGCTACTAAATATTTCCCATCATTACCAAGGTTGAAGGAATTTTACCAAGAGGACACTGGAGCAAGTCAATCACCAAAGCATATATGTTATGTAGCTCCAAGACGACCATGGAAGCCTAATCAACCTAGTATGATGCAATAACCTAATTCGGAATTTCAAGGTTATGTACATCGATCTCAAAGTAATTAGAACAAACCATTTCCTTGGAAACGTTGGTCATCTCAACTGCAAAACCAATCTTGGCAACAAGGTTGGAAAGGATCTTATGGGAGAAATCCACAATATCCTCAATATTTTCCTCAATATCCTCCATACCCAACTCCATTTTATTCATACCATCCACCTCCACCACAACTGTTGAGCCCTAAAACTACCTCTCTTCTACATACTTTCCTAGACCTTTTTCCCACACCAGTGCCTGATAAGCTATCAAAGATAATTACATATTGATTCTAAGAGTGCATTTAAGTGGTTTTCTAACTATATTTTTGTTTTTTCTATTTGACTTAGATTTTTCTCATTGGTTGTGGAATGCAACTACTTTTCGCAACTGACTCGTGATTCCCTAGTTGTTTTTATTGATCTATAGGTTACATGTGTCGGCAAATAAAACGAGGCACATGGGCAGTTCAAGAATGATCTAGACATGGACCAGGTCCTATCTATTCAATCAAATTCGTAAAGGAAAGCCTTGGTCAAATGACAGATAAACAAGGAGTCCTACAACAAACAGGTCTCTGTTTTTAGCACATGAAAGGTCTGAGACCATTCCTAGATCTGTGGATCCCTTTTGACAGCTGTAGACCATTTCCACGATGCAAATCCAACATCCACCTTTTTTAGATTGAATGATCATGGAAACCAAGATGCTAAGCTCACGAGTTCTGTCTTTTACGTGCCCTCTGCTGAAGGTTTCTCACAGAAAAACAATTATGCAATTTCCTCTATAAATAACGTGTTTGCAAATGCATGTAGTTAGTCTAGATATCATATTGCTATTAGTTTATATATTGTTGCTGTAGAATTAGTCCTGCTATTGTAATGAGGGGATACTTCCTCTATTTTGCAATATAAAGACTCTGTTTTCTTATGACTATTTGAGCGTAATTTTGGATTGATAGAGTATTAACCAAGGTTGTGCAGAGGGCCCCTGCTGGCTGAGGTTTTGTTTCTTTATTTCTGTAAAGTTTTCATGCATCGTTTTCTTATTTCCATTGTAAATATTTCATAGCTTGTTCACCTGTATATATTTCATAATTCATTTATGGTGTTAATGTTTCATTCTTGTACATGATTTTCCAGCAGTGTATACATTTGCTAACACTGATCAGTGTGTTTCAGGATAGGTTATGCTCGAGCGTTTTCATATAATTTTTGCATCAAATAGTGACATGAGATTGGCCTCTCTGCTGACTTCGTTTTTTTTAGCTTTTTCATTTCAGTTATGCTTTGATTTCAGTCTTATTTATTTGATGTTCTTAGATAGTTTAGATATCAAATTCTTCATGTCATTTGACATTATCTCCAGAGCCATGGATTAACCCCGAAAAGCTACTTGGCGAGCTATCGAATTATGAATGAAATGATTTGATTTTACTTTCATTTCTGCAATTAGATATCAAGTTCTTCATGTCATTTGACGTTATCTCTAGAGCCATGGCTTAACCTCGAAAAGCTACTTGGCGAGCTATCGGATTATGAGTGAAGTTATTTGATTTTACTTTCATTTCCACAATTAGATATCAGGTTCTTCATGTTATTTGATGTTATCTCCAGAGCCATGGCTTAACCCCAAAAATCTACTTGGCGAGCTATCAGATTATAAGTGAAGTGACTTGATTTTACTTTCATTTGCAAGTAGGTAATTTAGATATCAATTCTTCATGTTATTTGACGTTATCCCCAGAGCCATGGCTTAACCCCGAAAAGCTACTTGGTGAGCTATCGGATTATAAGTGAAGTTAATTGATCTTACTTTCATTAGTCTGCAATTTTTTTGTTTCTTTGAGTGCAATAGTTTAACTTTTATTTCTGTATTTAGATGAGCAGCAGAGACAGTGATTTCATGATCAGTATTTCATCATTTGTTTGATTTGAATAGCTGCACATTTACATTCTTGTTCAAGTACTAATTTTATCACTAGTATGTTTTGAGATGCTTTGAAGTGCTAAGTTCTAGAAGTTATCATAAGGGACATAAAACCTTGTCTCAAACCTATATCTATACTTTCCTTCTAAAGTATTCTTAAAACTCAGGAATAGGATTTCCATTTTGCATTAGCAGACAAACAAAGAAAAAACCCCAAAACAAAAGAAAATCGAAAACAATAAAAAATAAGAAAGAGGTTGCCTTGCACATATAGTGCACCACACTTTATGAGTTTATGACTCCCGGATTGATAATTAATGTATAAATTTAGGACATACTAAATTGACTAAACATGTTGGCTCCGTTGCCGAGCAAGTGCTACTTGGTAGCCGATCTCTTACATAAGAAAAAAGGAAAAATTGATAACTTCTTGAAGTATGCTCTCCTCTTGCACCTAGTGTGATTTGAAGGATCAGAAAAGAGAGTTATTAGTTCAATAATTTCTTGATTATGCTCTCTTCTTGCACCTAGTGTGATCTGGAAGATCAGAAAGAGAATTATTAGCCCGACTAAAAAAATAAAAATAAAAATTACATGCATAGAGCAAGAGATTCTAGGGGAAGGTTTATAGCTAGGGCCAAAAGTTTGATTTTCACAACTCTAGCTACTTCAAGGCATAGACAAGATAGACTTCCATCCTAGACTCATACTCCCAGCCTTAGGATTCTTGGAATTCAAGGGGCAGCAGCTGAATTGGAAAATTCTCCCACACTATCTACTAAATCTGATCTAGGAGAAGAACTTTTCTTCACTTCTATAGGGGAACATATTGTAATCGAAGAAGTAGAATCACATGAAGAATAAGGAAAGGGAGAAACGCTCTCTCTTCAACCATTAATAGAAGAACCAGTAGACTCTGAGGAAATTATCATGAGAAAAGAAGTAGTAAATCGATTTGGAGGAGGGGGTAGAGGTAGAGGAAGAGGAAATAATGGAGGTAACAATGGAGGAGGCAGAGTTTATAATGGGGGAAATAGGGAAGGAGATAACTCATTTGGATTCCCTATAGTCGATGAGGAAACCCATACAACAATGAAAAACATTTCACCATCTGTCCTTCCAAACTTTTATGTGTTGCGAAGTGAGAATCCTGAAACATTTCTATTTGAGTTTGAAGTCTTGTGCCGAACATATGACTATATGGAAGACTCTCAAAAGCTCAAACTCTTTCCTTCAACACTAAAAGGAGCTGCTTTGAAATGGTTCATGGGATTAATCACTCATCTATTATAACTTGGAATGAAATGATTATTGTATGCCCACTAATCATAAGGATGAGGTATTCAAAATGATGCAAAAAGAAGATGACAACTTTGAGGATTTACTTGAAAGATTTCAATACAACTTAAAGAGAGTGAAAATGAGTAATTTAGATGAGGAAACCTTGAAATCCCTTCTATTGAAAGCCATTATATATGAATGGATAGATATTTTAAACATGATGGGGAAGGGAGACATTTCTCAACTTCCACTTCGTGACATAGCAGAACTATGTGTCCATCTCTCAAAGGGAAAATCTAAAACTAGAAAAGGGCCCAGAGATCCTTCTCTTATTAGAGCAAACAAATATACAACTGGATCAGTAAGTAGGGCAGAGATTGGAAATATGCTTGATGAGTTCAAAACTGATATTCTAGGGAGCCTTAGTGAACAACTAGACACCTTTAAAATTCAAAACAAGTAGAAAGCAAAAGCTGGTGCCTTGGCCATATTTTGCCCAAAATGTAGAAAGAAACATGCTATAAGGGAATGCCCCTTGAATGCAAAAGTTGTAGAAACATGTATGTTTTGCTCAGAAAGTCATGAGAACAAGGATTGTCCTTCAATTCCTGGGCTCAAAGCCGTCTTTTAGGAAGATCCAAATTCAGTAGAATCCCTTTGTTTTGTTTCAAGAAGACCTTGGCAAGGGCAACAAAATCAAGGATTTAACATTCCTATGAATTTTCAGCTCCCGCGAAATTGGAATTCTTGGCAACAACCTTGGCCGCAACCTCAAAATCCATACCAATCATGGGCACAAGGGGTGCAAAATCCTTATGGGAGATTTGCTCAATTTTATCAATATCCTCCATCTTTTCAAAATCAACAACAAAATCCACAACTTCCAAATCAAAACCCACAACTTTCATTGCCATTTCCATAACAACAACCTTCTCAACAAAATCCAAATTCCCAGCTCTTTCTTCCATTTCAACAAAATCCAAATCAACTACCAGCCTAGCCATTACCAAATCCCAGCAACAAAAATCCTCAGAATGCTTACATGGTAGAAGGACAACAAGTTCCTACCTATATGATTGTTCCTCTTAATGATGTTCAACTCAAATCTGGTAGAGTTTTAGAAAAACCTTTTATAGATGTTCAAGAGCAAGATGCCTCTGAGGAGGATTCTCTTAAAGTCAATAAAGGTTCTAAGGAAGCATCTCTTCAAAACCCAATCATTCAAAAAGAAAAATAAAAAGAGTCAACCCCCACAACTCCTATAGTTGAGCAACCTGCATCTTCATCCACACCTCCTTTCCCTGAAAGATTACAAATTAACAAAGGGGTGGAAAAACAAATCTTATTGCCTGACTATGATTTTCTAGATGAACTAAAGAATGTATGTATCAATATTCCCTTGCTACAAGCCATTAGAGAGATTCCTATTCTAGTAAAAGTAATAAAGGAGTTGAGTTTCAAAAGACCGAGTAGGAAACCAAGAGATACAAAAAGAATCCACCTAGTAGGAAAAATTGCAGATATCATGATGGGAAAAATTACCATGCAGAAATATGTGCATCTAAGTAGTCCAATTGTCAAGACACACATAAATGGGATAGAAATTCCAAATACTTTGATTGACTTAGGGGCTGCTATAAACATTATGAGTAAACAGACTATGGAACAACTTAAACTTCCTAATCTTCTTTTTACACCGACCTTACTGCAACTTGCAGATAGATCAATAATCAAACCATATGGTGTATTAGAAGATATTTCAGTCTCCTTAGATTCTTGGGAATATCCAGTAGACTTCATGATTCTGACTCCCAAGAGTAATCTAGGAGGGAACCCACTCATCTTAGGAAGACCTTGGCTAGCCACAGCTAATGCTTTCATTAGTTGTAGATCTGGGGATATGTACATTTTTTATGGTAGTTCGACAAAGAAATTCAATTTGTATCCTCTCACAAAAGCAATCATAGAAGTAGGAGACAATGAATGGGTCAATGATGAAGATATTATACAACCTATATTTACTATATTTGAAATTAGTGAAGATAGTCAAATTTTGAACACATTAGAAAATTTTGAAACATCTTCAGAATATGACCACACACAATTCCACTTAGATTCTGATATTGAATTTTTGTCATCAAGGGAAATGTCTCTTTACTCTATGGAAGAGTTTGGTAGTTCTATCGTTGAAATTTTTCCATGAAAAACATTGAATATTAACAAAAATTTGGAAAAGTCACAACAGGAAGACTAACCAGAATCTTGCAAAAACACTCTACTGCATTTGCATGGGAGTATACTGATATGAAAGGCATTGACCCTAAGACTTGCATCCATCATATCTATACTGAGGAAAATAGTAGACCAATTAGATAACCTTAGAGAAGGATGAATCCAAATCTTAGGGAGATTGTGAAAAAAGAGCTCCAAAAACTACTCAATGTAAACTTCATTTACCCAATTTCAGATAGCCGATGGGTTTCTCCCTTGGTTATAGTACCCAAAAAGAATGGTAAATGGAGGGTGTGCATTGATTACAGGGAATTGAATAAAGCAACTTTGAAGGATCACTTTCCTTTTCCCTTTATCTATCAAGTATTAGATACATTAGCAGGCAAAAAACACTTTTCATTTCTGGATGGTTTTAGTGGTTATAATCAAATTCAGATAGCACCTGAGGATCAAGATAACACCACATTTACTTGTCCATGGGGAACTTTGCTTATCGAGTGATTCATTTTGGATTGTGTAATGCATCCGCAACATTCCAAAGAGCAGTACTAGGAATTTTTTCTGATCTAATCCATGAGTGTGTAGAGATATATATGAATGATTTTACAGTTTATGGTAACTCATTTGAAGAGGCATTAGAAAATTTGGAAAAAGTCCTTATAAGATGTAAAGAAACAAACCTTTCATTAAGCCATGAAAAATTCTTTATGATGTTTACTGAAGGTATTGTTTTAGGACATCATATTTTAGGTGATGGGATTAAAGTTGATAGATCAAAAGTTGAAGTCATCTCCAAGTTACCCATTCCAAATTGTTAAAAAGATGTTAGAAGTTTTCTGGGATTTACTGGATATTATAGAAGATTTATAGAAAAATTCACCAAAATAGCATCTCCACTCTTTAAACTACTTACAAAAGACTGTGAATTCAAATGGGGTCCTGATTGCCGATTAGCATTTGAAGCTTTGAAAACAAGAATATCTGAAGCGCCTATGTTGAGAGGACCAAATTGGAAACTTCCTTTCCATATTTCTATAAATGCTTCAGATACAACTCTAGGGGTTGTGTTGGGACAAAAATATTTTGTTCCTTATGCCATTTACTATACCAGTAAAAATTTAACTCCCACTGAGTTGAATTATACTATGACTGAAAAAGAGTTCTTAGCTGTTGTCCATGCAATCAATAAGTTCAGACATTATATAACAGGCTATGAAACTTTTATTCATACTGATCATTCTGCAATTAGATATCTAATGAACAAACCCATTACTAATGGCAGAGTTACAAGGTCACTCCTACTTTTACATGAGTTCGATATTATTGTGTTAGATAGACCAAGGAAACAAAACACAGTAGCTAATTTCTTGTCTAGGATTCAAAATACTAAAGAAGATTCTCTTGTAGAGGACAAGTTTCCTGATGAATATTTATTTGCAGTAACTACTAAGACTCCTTGGTATGCAGATATAGCTAACTATTTGGTTATAGGGAAACTACCTCCACATTTATTTCCTAGTTAAATAAGAAAGATTATTAAGGAGAGTTCAAAATATTCATGGTTTTCTAACGAATTGTTTAAAATAGGGCCATATCTTATGATCAGAAGATGTGTTAGGGAAGATGAAATGCCTGATATTCTCAAAGCATGTCATGATGAACCATGCGGTGGACAGTTTGCTAACAAAAGGACAACCTATAAAATTCTTTCTCTAGGATATTATTGGTCGTCCCTCTTCAAAGATGTAAAACAATATGTCAAAAGATGTGACAGCTACCAAAGAATAGGGAAACCTACCCTCTCAAATGAGAAGCCATTACAACCACAGGTACTCATCGAACCCTTTGAAAAATGGGCTTTAGACTTTATTGGACCCATTAATCCACCATATAAACAGAGAAAGTATATATTGGTATGTACTAATTACGTCACTAAATGGGTAGAAGACAAAGAATTATTTTCTGCTACTGAAAACTCAGTTGTTAGTTTTATTTATGAGGATATTTTTACTCACTTTGGTGTTCCAAGATAAATTGTGACAGATCAGGGAGGTGAATTCACATCCAAACTAGTGGAGAAGCTAATGGAAGAGTACAAGGTCAAACACAAAAAATCTACTCCTTACCATCCGCAAGAAAATGGTCAAGTAGAGTCCAAAAACAAAGTTATTGAAGGTATCATTACCAAGAATATTCATCTACATAGAAGAGATTGGGCAGAAAGGCTTCCTGAAGCCTTATGGGCCTACAAAACTACATGGAGGAACACAACAGGACATTCTCCCTATGAACTTGTTTATGGGAAAGAAGTTCTGCTTCTCATTGAGTTCCAAGTTAGAACCTTCAATATGGCAGTTCAATTGGGAATGGATCTATCAGAAACTCAAAAGCATAGAATGGAGCAGTTGAATGAACTAGATGAGATCAGACAAGAAGAAATCCTAAGAACTGATCTAGTTCAATATCAAAGAGCTAAGTGGCATGACAAATACATCAAGGA
>APFE030700839.1:0-31291 GCA_000404065.3 Pinus taeda | reverse complement strand
TCCATTTCCAACATCCACCGATCATTTCCAATATTTTCCCATTCATTTCCCTTGCTATCCTAAAATGATATAGGAGGGCTTGGTTTTGCTACAGGAGGCCAAAATACACAGGGAATAAAATTGTTTTTATTATATCTTGAAAATTGTGCATCAATTGGGCACACCATTTCATGGGGAGATGCATGTGGATGACGGTAACATGCTCAATCAATTTTAGAAAATTATAGTGTACACTTTTCAAGAAATCTACCTCCATAACCTACAACCATTTTTAGTTTTTCTCGATATTCGTGCATCCATTCGACATGATTTTTTTATGGGGAGGTGCATAAGGATGATGGATATGTTATCAATAAATTTTAGGTAAGTCCATTATACCATTTGAGAGATATGGATAAAACAATTATACTATAGGAGGTTGTCCTAAAATGCTACAAGAGGCACCAAAATTGCTACAAGAGGCATATCTGGTTGAAGAAAGAGGTCAAAAGGTCATGTGTTCTTTAGGGAAGGTTGAAAAAGGATCCTCCAATGATTCACTCTTCACCCATCCATCACATATCCATTCAATTTCACCAAAACTTGCTCAAAATTTCCACTTTGTCCTACCTCAAAAAAAAGAGATAAAAACCACAAAAGACATTGATTTCTATTTTTCCAATGTCTACTCTACTCCCTCATGACTCCAATCCTGTCCTCATGGCTTTTCATCATTACACCTCAATATCATCATGCAATATAGATACTTCAAGGAAGGATTAAAATGTTGTTGCAGGAATAAAACTCCTCCTATAGCAACCTATGAAGTCACAATAGAAATCTCTGATGTCTTTTTTTTTTCCACCAATAGAAGCATGATGAAGCCATGTGTGCAATTAGGAAGGGACACATCATGCTTGGGAAGACATTCCACCACCACTAGTTGCCTAGAAGAGAGGGACCTACACACATGCAAAAAATCTATCAGTCAAGGTATAATCAAGTTTTGAAGACATGTGTCAAGATATCATGATGTATATGGCCCAACAATAACATGCAATCACCTCTAGCAATCTGATCGACAAGTAGGTATAGGTATGAAACATTCTTTACCTCTTCTCTTGGGCCTGTTATGGTTAGAAATTTGTTGTCAATGCATAAGAGATAAGGTTTTATAAGCTAATTATGAGTCAGTAGTCTCAACCACCCTCAATCAGTTAAGTGCATCTAACTCCCTTACTCATGCAATGTGGAAAAGATAAATTAAGAAGGGTAATAATTACAAGAAGTGGGGACAACGGTTCAAAGAACGCCAAGCCCTTACCACAAAGGGAATATTATGTACTAGGCTCGACTTCATTTGCACCATCTCGCATTTCTAAAAGTAGTTTGAGGAAGGATGATCTAGTGTTATTAGACTTCTTAGGGTGCTATCGAGGTGTTTCAAACTCTGTTTGCAAGTGCTATAGGAGGAATCTACAGGAAGGTCTGAACTTCTTTAAGAGGTTTGAGAAGAAGCTATAGGAGGAATTGAAGGGTGAAAGAGGGCCAAAGTGACTCAAAGTTATCTTCAAACCATCATGCACATATAGAGATATTTTGGAAAAGAGCAAATGACGTCCTCCCTCCTTGATTTACATACAATTGCATGAGAAATTATGCTTGAAGTTGGTAGTCTGTAATAGGCAATTGACAAATAGGTCTTCATGGAAATTATTGTGTGAAAGGAAAGATAGGAGCAGAGAAAAAAAAAATTGTTTGATATAAATTCTAGCATCCTTCTCCCTCACTAATAAAAAGGAAGTTAGTATGGTTTCTACTAAGACTTCTCTAAGGAAAAAATTAAAAATACACCCAAGTAGCCCCAAGAAGGAGAATTAGGATCAATAGGGGAGGTTTCATTCAAAGAGGAGTAACTTTTGACATCCATGACAAGGAAAAATGCTAGAGCAGGGCTAGCTAAAAATATCAAAGCACAAATTGCCAAGATACAGGAGAAAACATGGCTGCGACACGAGAAACAAGGCTACTACAGAAGACATAATAGGTGCTACAAGAGATAGTTTGCCTGCTATAGGATTGTCCCAAGAGGAAAACATGTTCCCTATATTGAGAATTATTGGCCACAAAACACTAGAACTTAAGAGTCTTCAAGGAAGGGGTAACTACTTGATCCATCTCCTCTTGCAAAGAAAACTTATGTGATTTTTTGTAAAATTCTTCCACTAAACATCAGGTAGAAAAACCATAAAAAATAATGAATTGTGGAGTTTTCTTGTGAGTATGAGAATTATGATAAGAGAATATGCTTATTTTGAAATTTGAATACCTCACTCATCAACAGGAAGCACTCATCCTCCTCTATCCATAAGTGAAAACCCTAAGTGCTTTGAAATTGATAATTGGAAATAGGGTTCCCTTGCACAAATCTTGAGAACACATGGACAATGTTTTTTGACATGGATATAGAAGCTTTTATGGAATTGAAGACACAGTTAGGGATGGATTTGCATAAGAAGAAGAGGGTGGCAAAGAAAAATAAAAGGTTGAAAAATAAGAAAAAGTCACTAAAAATCAAAACAAAGGATAAAAGGAGAATAAAAAGAAAACTAAAGAGAAAAACCCCTCCAATCCAAAATAAAGGAGCCCTAATCCTCTCAGAAGAAGTCAAGCACTATGGGAGCCATGACCAAACAACTAAACTAAGAATATTCCCTACTACAGGAAGGCAAAAAGCTGCTATAGGAAGGAAGAAAGTTGCTACAAGAAAGTAGAAATTTGCTACAAGAAACTATTGGACAGCTATAGGATAGATAATGAAGGCCACCAGGGCCATGAATGAGGCATAATTATGTCACTAAGTTGCTCAGAGGGTGAGCAACACTTTCAGAAAGGGGGCATGATGGGACTCACAATTAGACATAAATTAAGGCCTCTCTAACCATCCTTCAGCACATTAAACCTCTCTTTTGGCATTAGACGACATATTTTTAACTTTAATATGTTCATTAGGAAGGTTTATGGATAATTTCATATTTGTGCCTAATATTATTTATTTTTGAATAATTTTGTGAGAATATTGTGTAGATTATGAAGATTTGGAGGAAGAGATAATATAGGGACTTGCTCCCTACTACAAGAGGATAAATATTGGATAATAAATCAACGGGATATTATGAAGTTATTGCAAAAATTCTGGAGCTTGAATGATTGAGAAAATCTAGGAATGCGTTCCTTGTCATTTAATGAAGATTCCTAGTGGTGCAACATAGATCCACTATTTGAGGGATTTTGGAGGGGAAAGCTTCCTAATTTCAAGGATAATGTTTCCTCATTGTTTTGTATAATTACCAATTCAAATTTTTCTCTAGGGCATGTATTTCTTAGTCTTCTTGTGGAGAAAACTTGTATTTTTGCAGCTCTACTTTCATTTCTAGCAAAGATGTACTTGGATTGTTTCAAATAATGAATTTTGGTTCCATTTTTAGCTTATAAATCTTCTTCTCCTTCATATTACTCAGTGTATCCTTGGGCTTGGCCATCCTAGGAGCCTCATAGCCCTTTTGTATAATTTAAATTTATTCTTTTCACTTCGTATTCACATGGATCTCTTGTTCTTATTTTTCGTATTTCTGCATTTAGTATTGATGATTTTTTGTTGTAGGATTGGGTTATGTGATTGAAGTAAGTTATTTTGAAGGTCATTCACATAGTCACAATCATTATTCATCCTTAGAATAGCTTTGAAAATTCACCTTCATCATTGAGGTACTTGGATTGGGTTACTAATTCATCTAGAATTTCTAGAAGTCATTGTAGAAAAATAGTAGTAATTTATGCTATTTTTTAGAACATGTAAATGAGATTAATTTGAGTTGGTTCCACTTAAATTAGATCATAAAAATATTCAAGTCAATAAAAAAATTAATCCCATTTCATTTTCACTTGATTAGGTTAGGTATTTGATAGGTTAACTAGCTCACTAGTTCTTGAATTTCCAGATTTTAGACTAGTAATTTTCTGCTATTTTTTAGCACGTGTCAACAGGGGAATTTTGGAGTTATTCCACTTAGAATGGAGGCATAATACATCCTAATTAATAAAACAAATTGTCTCATCCCATTTTCATTTTATTTATTTGGTCATTCAGTGAATTATCTCCTCTTGTAGAAATTATGTTTTTTTCCTGTAGCAACTTTGTCTTTTCCTGTAGCAAATATGCCCCTTCTAGTAGCAAACACGTAACACGTCTTTCCTTCATCATTTTTAATCCCCACTTAAACTATGAATTATTATTGATTAATAATGACCACCAAATATGACTTTATGATCAGGGGAAGCTCCTAAGCCACTCCAACCCTTCCTCTTATTCACTGCAAAAACATAGTAGACTTAGTTTCTTTACCACAAGTATGATGCAAGTAGGTTATTGATTACAAGAAAGTGTGAATTAGGTAGATGGTACATGAAATAATGATTGTTTTTTTTTTAAGTAGATTAAACTTTGTCCTTTCATGAAATTATTAGTTAGCATTTAGAAGTTGAGCAAGTAGCATTTCCATTTCTTGCAAATAGAGCAACAATTCCATTTTTGCAATTAGTTTAGGATTTGATTTCATGACATTCACTCCATTACATCAGATCAACAAAAGAATGACACATTGTATGTTGTAAATATATTTTCGATACCTATTAAGTTTGTACGAAACCCAGGTTGATAATTAAAGTTGGTAGCCTTGGGAGTTGCAACATTCTTGTTTCAATATTGAGGCTCATCAACGCTCTTGAGTCAAGCATACAATTATGTAGCAAGCGATCATGAACTACCAATATAACATAGAAAGGGGCAGTGGAAGATCCATGCTCCTCAACATGAGGTCCATACATAACCATGGTTGTTTCTTCTTCAAGATCCAGGCTATCTTGCAGAGGGGTTGTGGTGGGTGAACTCATGAACTGAGATACTTAAGCTTTATAATTACGCTGTTTCAACAATTCAGTCAAAGAAACATATATTTTGATCTTTTCCAACTTCTTTTGAAGATTGAAAGAAGAGGGGCTCCTACCACTTTCTACAAGATTAATAGGTTCTTTATCATCATCACAAACTGACTTGACTTGTGATGGGAACTGCTTAATTTTGGGGATTTCAGTTTTATGAGGAATAGGATCTAAGGACTCCTTTATGTTTGGTGGGACTTGGTCAAGAGGTTTCTTTCCTTTCTTTGTTTGCTTAGAAGGATTTGAGTGAGGGGGTTCCTCACTCTGATTCTGCATTCTAGACCTTTTCCTAGAGGCCTTAAGATCATATTTTATGTGCAACTAAGTCTGCATGAAGTTAGAAAACTGTCTACAATAATTATCAAGCTCACCATCATCTAGTGAGGTATCCAAGCCATCCCCTTCTTCCTCATATGGTTCTATTTCATGTTCCTCATTAGAAAGAGAAGAGAACTGGTTTTCTTGGACCTCTATTGTATCTTCAACATTCTCTTTTGGATCATCTTCTAGATGTAAAGGGGGTTGAATATGGTCTTGTTGATGCTTTCTCTCCATTTGCAAGAGCTGCAAGGGTGACCTCCTATATCAAGGGTTGAAATTTTGATTAGGATTTGGTTGACTTAGTCAAGGAGGGTCTTTGTTTTCCAACTCCAGTTTAACAAGATTGTAAGATAGATTTCATATCAGTTTTTTCATTTCCTCAAGTTTCTCCTCTTGGGTTTCCTTTCCATGGTTTGAGGAATTGGCTTCCTCTTTCCCCTCCTCCTATCTCCATACTGATTTCCTCATTTCCTCTTCCTATTGGAGGTGCTATTTGCTTAAAATTATAGAGCATCTATTTGAATCTAGTCTAGGGCATGCAACTTTCTTTCTCTAAGGGTGAACCCAAATTCTGGTTCAAAAGTCCCAACAAATATCACTTTGGTAGTAGCCTGTGAAGGTTTTATTTTAGTAGGAATACTATTGTGTAATTTGTTAAACTTTTTTGTAAATTCTGAAACATATTCATTATGATTTTTCTTCATTTCATTGAATTCAATGATGATGTACCCATGGACGTTTTTCTCCTGCCACTTCTATATAGAAGAGTTTTCCCTCTCCTCCCAGGTAGTGATTGAATGATTTGGGAGGGCTTTGAACAATTTCCTTGCCTCCCCATCTAGGGATTGTACAAAGAGTCTTAACACCACATCTATGTGTTCTACATTTCTATTTTCTACAAATGCACAAAAGGTTTCTATATGCCTTCAAGTTGAGATATCATCCTCTCTAGTAAATCTTGGCATGAACTTAAGATAATCTTGTGGAATCCCATTTAAGGGTTGTTGTCGATCTAGTGGGGCATATTTATTTAGGATAAAACTAGGGACAACCATATTTTCCAAAGGTGGTGGTAGAAGTTTTACTACAGGGCCTTGTTGAGGTGCAGTATGAGTTATAGATACCAAAATTTGAGATGGAAAACTATTGATTTTCTACGTTGGAATATTTATGAGAATGTATTTGACTTCTTCAAGTTCTGGGAAGGTATGAAATGTGAGGGGAGGTGAACATATAGAAGCTTCTCTTATTTTGACTCTTGACGAATATGGCCTAAACAGTACACACCGTTCCTCGGAATATCCCAAGGCTTTGGAGGAAAAATAAAAGAAATTTATTACAACCTTCTAAGAGCTGGAGGTTGACACTTCAGGAAGAGAGGTCACAAGATCTGGAGTGATAGGAGTTCTTTCTTTCCAAACCCTTCTAGATATAATATTTTAGGGTCAAACATAGGAGAAGTTCCCTTTTGTGAAGTGTCAGAGCAAGTGTGAGGCCTTTTGAAAGCGAAGATTATGGAAATGAGATTCAAACAGTGGAGTTGCCAAGGTGAGGGATCTTCAACCCACACCCCTTTCTTCTCACTTAGATAAAGGGTGTACAAGTGTCATACCAATGAAAATGTTTTGATTTATCCCTGACAACGACTCCAAAATATGTTGTAGCTCCTAGAGACAACCCTTGAGTTGAAGAGAGACCAGTGCCTAGGAAATTGTGATGATTTCTTGAAGGATATGCTTGAATTATTTACCTACACTCAATCTTTAACTTTATTTTTAGACAGGATTGGTTCAGAATCATCTCTAAGATGAGAAATACAAATCTAGCTACAAAATAATACTCATACAAGTATTAAGGTCCAGTTCTAGTGGCCAACGTTACATAAGCATGTAGTTTTATCAGTCGTTGTAGTATTTTGGAGTGAAGAATTATGAAGGAATGAAAACCAAATGCAGAGGGCTTATTTAAGAATACCATGCATAAAACTTCGGTATGAAGTGGATGAGATAAACATTCAAATGATGTGCTAAGTTGCATGGAGCGCATATTAAAGATATTAATTTTTATTTGTCATAGGCATCTTAGCTCTACATTAAATGTAGATGAATCTATGAATTCATAAAAAAAACATATCCAGCAACTACTATTACATGTAATCCGAGAAGAAGAGTGATGATAGATGGAACAAATACGAAAGGAAAATACATAATACAATCTCATGCAAGACGAAATCACCAAAATATTTCATTAATATTCAATAAGGCATACATCTCATTCACAATTTACAAAACTTCCCTCTTGAAACACAATTCATAACCCTTCGTTCTATATCATAGAATATTTTTAAAGGGCCTCAAGAAGAGAACCCCTTACAAATATTATTTCTTGATTTTACAGTGCATCATCATAACAAAAATATATCAGCGTGCTTAGTGGCACAACTATACTAGCCGGATCCTAACCAACTCCCATTGAGTGTTTGAAAATAAAATATTAACATAAAACATAGAATAGAAAAGTGTCATGATTGACACAATCAAAAATATCTTCAATGGTGATGGGACAATATAGGAGGCAACATTCCTAGATTGATGATCTAGAGTTGTGGAGGATTAACGAACTGATCACAACATTGCCATAATGATGGAATTGGTAGAGGAGCATGAAAGAACAACTAATAGAAAAATTTTAAACTAGTAAACCCTACATAGTTCAACCTAGGATAGAATAAGGCCTTCACCAACTCCAGTTGTTGAAAATCTCTTTTCAAGTAGTTTACCACAATTTTACCCTTCAAGCTAGTAGTCTTCTCACGGGATGAATCAAACTTGCTTTTGGACTCTACCAACATTCGAGTGTATTGCTCCCATGGGGTTAGAACTCCCATGAAATCCAACAGTTGAGCAACCCAACTAGAACTCTCTCCTCAAACTTTGAGTTAAAGGTAGCCACATCCTTCAACACTACTTCTATACATTCTTCAGCTTTGACTCTAACCTCCTCCTTTAGGATTACTTTGGAAATCTCCATGATTGCAGAGACCCTATCCATCACATCTATAACGCTAAAATCACTGAGTGGCTTCTCATTCACATATTGGATAAATTTCTTGGTAGTCTGTGCATTTTTTTCACCTTCTTATTTGGTAGCTAGGATGAAGAACTCATAATATTTGGTCACAATCCTTTTCTCATCCATCAGAGTTATGTGTTCCCAACTATTCTTCAGCTCTTATATTATCTCATCCTAGATCAATTGTTTATCTTGTAAGAGGGAAATATTTCCTTTCAATCTAGCTTTAAGCTCAAAAATCTCCTAATTAGCTATCTACAAGTTCTTGTTGATGAATTATGCATTGGTATTGGTAGTCTCGAGTTGTTTTTCCTTTTGTTCAAGGGCTCGTTGGGTAGTTTCTAAGTCCTTCTGCACCTTCTTAAGTTCCCATTCCGAGAGTTGGAGCACGATAAGGGTATTTGTGATCTATTTTCTAGGATTCTGAGGGTTCTTAGGCACAAGTACTAAAAAATGTGAGTATCTATCCTTTGTTGGAGCTTTACTACTTGCTGCTTGTAAGCCGCCACCTCATTATTCCTGTCAATCAACTCTTTGGCCAGGATCTCTTTCTCTTCCTCCACTTGTGCCAATTCTTTGTACTGCACATGTTCAATAGCTGACATCTTTAGTTTGTGCCTCAGATCCTCAATCTCTATTTATGAGACTTGGAGTAGGGTATCAAATGTGGCTTTGTCCTCAATGTTCACTCCAATATTCACAATCAATACTTTGAAATTTTCATTTTGCATACATAAAGATCTAGAATTAGCTCTCTCATGTTTCAGTTTGGTTGTAGCCTTCTCCAACAGCTTCTTGCCCTTGCTTATGGTCATGGAATTCTGATTTAGCTCACTATTCAACATTTCTACCCCTTTCATGTGGAAGTTCATCTTTTTAGGTAGAGGAACACTTGTCAAGTTCAAAGACACATCTAGATCCTTGAACTGGGAGCCTAATGGTAGTGATTATACCAATGGGTGGTGTAGTTAGAATTTCATTTGGTTCCTCTCCAAGTCCATATAAGCTAGGAGTCTAGTCTGATATGAGACCGAATTGGATGCCATTTGCTACTGCATCTCCCCCTTGATCTTTTTAATTATTTCTTCATTTTCTTTCCCTACAGGCCAAATGGGTTCTGTCACAATTGTACTCCCTATTGAACTGAGAATGGCCATCTCTGAGGATGATGAGGTAGCATCTTGTAGTGGTTCTTTCAGAGTCACCTGGAAGCCTAGTTGGTCTGTCTTTGCCACAACCAACTCTTTTTTTTTTAATGTTTGTGTTTCTTCTTCCTCTACTTCTTGAGTCTTAGCTTTCTTGCTAGTATGGACATCCTCCATATCTTCTTCCCCTGTTTCATCCACGGTCCTCTTTTATGCCTTTTCTTTTGTAGATGGAGTCTCAATATCCATCTTTGTGTGAATGGGCCATGAATCAAAGCTAGCCTTCCATTCAATGTCAGGCCTATGTTCATGATCATAAGTTGAAGCATTTATGCTTTTCCTCTTATTTGTAATGACAACATGAGGTTCATAATGCCAAACATCTCTCATATCAGAATTCATTTGTTTCAATAAATCCTTAGCTGCCTGAAAGGTCTATCTAGAGTTAACAATGAATGGGCCTATAGGCTTACCCATCTTGAACATGTAACCCTTTTTAGTAGGGACAAAATGGACATGGGCCACATTGAGGCTTTTTCTAATGAATTCCAAAGTGAATATCCTGATTGGCATGGACACATGAAATTGATAAGGAGGAAGATCACACCCATAAACCCTAATCTTTGTGTAATCCTCTAACAAATACCTGTCTCTCACCCTGGTGTCCTTGCTGAGTTGCAGGATTACTTTTTGCTGAGGGATGATTCTTGGAGGGGAAACATTGTGAATAATTTTATAAGAAATGGCCATGTAGGAAGATATGAATTGGGAATAGCCATCATTATCTTGTCTCCTCCTAACAACAACATCCCAGTCAAAAACAAACCTCCTCTTCTTGTTTGGAGCCATCAGACTATGGCCCAAGCACTTAAACTCATCTACATGGGTTTACATGAACAAATAAAACATCAGGGAATAATATCTGAAGTAGGAGGTGGTAGGAAAATGGTGCAATTGAGATTTTATCGACTCAGCCAAGTAAGAAGTTATGTAAAACATGTGGTCTAGCAGCATCATCTCCCTCAGAAATCCTAGGGAGGCTTTATTGGCCACATTGACATTATCATCACCAAAAATATGAGAAATTATAGACATAATAGGCTGCACAAACTTTGTAAATATAGTTCATAGGAAATTATCAGAAATGGGAAAGGGTTGCAAGAAAGAGGCCAGGATAATTTGTAGAAAGGATTGTTGCTAGCCAGTGGAGAGGGTAGTATACCTGTAGACCAGAGTGGTTTCTATGAATTTCTGGGGTTTAGGGGAGCTTGGGTAAATCATATATTTTTTGGATCAATTCTTGGGTCACCTATAGGATTTTGGCTCCGGTGAAAGAGATAAAACAATTATTTTCTTCAATGTATGCATTAGTTAACCAAGAAATAAACTCAGGGAAAGAAAACATAGGGGGCGCAATTTGAAATTATAAACCTGAGTCATCTACTGAAAATGGATCTTCTAACATGGTGGCCCTACAAGTCAAACTAGTTTTCCGACCAATGGTAAGCACAAGGAGGCTCCGTAATTTGTGCCGCTGTGTCCATTAGTAGTTCAAGATTGGAAGAGGATTTGAATTCCTGGGATTTGGAGGTCTTGGTGGCTTCTTTCTTCATTTTTAATGAATATCAAAAGACGTGGCAAGAGGGGGAGACTGAAAAGTCACCTGATTGACTGGGCAATAGTTGAAAGGTTTTTTAAGGAGAGTTCTAGATCAACTTGGTGAGTGGACGACATTGTAGAGTAGTTTAATGATGGTAGCGATTGCATAGGAAAAAAAACAAATAAAAAAAAGAAATCTAAAGCAGAAAGGGTTTTTATAAGCTGATGGGGGAAACACTTGTATGACGTCAGATGACGTCATGGGGGAACATGTGGTGGAAGATGATTGGGTTGTGGCAGGTGACAAGTGGATGAAACCAAGGGGGAATAAAATATCATTTTACCTTTGCCTTCATTGCTCGCTTGAAAAAAGTGTTGGCGGGTGGTCGTCACCTTCCTCCTGTGGGTGAAAGAATGGGGGAGGGATCCTACCATGAGCCTTGGGAATTAATTTGGGTCATTGGATCGACGGATCCACTTGTTTGACTATTCAAATTCGAGGGGTAGTTATCGTCTATTTATCATACAGGTTACCCCTCGGAAGTGTTTTCGGGGGCTGACTTTGTAGAGATGGATAGTGATCCACCATAGAACCTACTCAACATTGAACAAAAACATGATACCTCTGTAAATTTATTTCCTTACCACGTTGTGCTAGATAGATGAATTAATCCATATATATGAACTCTGGTATTAGATATCCTAATGTGTCACCGCGGCCCAAGCTTTGCTACCTCATCAATTTGATTATTTTTGAAGTCAAAGATATTGAAAGCAACCTCTTAGCACCCCCTACAAATATATCATAAGCAACAAAACTATGATCCAAGGAAGTTGAATGAGCCCTAGAAGAACTACATGACTCACAATCTTAAGTTGGCATCTATCATTTATGCCTTGAAGATGTGGACCCATTATCTTCTTGGTCAGAGCTAGGTCTTGATGATTGATCATAGTAGACTGAGGTACTTGTTCAACCAACCTAATCTAAATTCCAGGAAATATAGATGGTTGGATACTCTCAATGAGTTTTATTTTGAGATAAGGTACATCCAGGGTAAGGGGAACATGGTTGTAGATGCTCTTATTAGGAGAGTGCATGTGAATTGTATTGTAATTGTGAGTTCTTATGGGACAAATTTGCATGAATGGATCTTACATGTGGGACAACATGATGACAAGTATAAATAGTTGAGGCACAGGTTATAAAAATAGGGTGAAGATAATAGGAATGAGGAGTATCATCTCACAATAGATGGCTTGGCCATATTTATGAACAAGATTTATTAGCCAAATAATAGTGAGCACAAGAAGCTTCTCTTGAGGGAGTTTCATGTTAGGCCATATTCAACTCACCCAGGGTATCAAAAGACTTTGAAAGTTGTTAAGAAGTTCTATCATTGGTTGAACTTGAAGAAGGAGCTGGTTCATTTTGTTGTGAAGTGCTTGAATTTTCAACAGGTAAAAAGCATATTGTAAGCATCCAGGTAGTTTGTTGCAGCTAATTCTAATTTCAGAGTGGAAATGGGAGGTCATTTCCATGGACTTAATTACAAGTTTTCTAAGCACATTGAAGCAACATAATTCCATCATGGTTGTGGTTGATAGGTTAAGTAAGGTATATCACTTCATTTCAATTAAGTCTACTAATTCATCCAAAGAGGTAGCTAAGATTTTCATCAGGGAGATAGTGAGATTGCATGGTGTTCCTTAGAAGACCATATTAGATAGAGATGAAAAGTTCACTTCTAGGTTCTGGAAGGATTTTTTTGCAGCCTTGAGGATAGAGTTTGCTTTCAGTGCATCTTATCATCTGTAGACATGTGGAAAAACATAAAGGGTTAACAAGATTCATGAGGACATGTTGAGGATGTATGTCATGCATAAACAAAGGAAGTGGGAGGAGTATCATCCCCTAGTAGATTTTGTTTAAAATAATGGGTATCGGGAGTCCTTGAAGATCATTCCATTTGACGCACTTTATGGGTGAAGTTGTGATACTCCTATCGACTAGAGTGATCCAATGAAAAGGGTGTTGATTGGAATAGACATGTTGGAAGAGATGGAACAAGAAATGTAGTTTATTAAGAGGAATTTGAAGGCGACATAGAACATGAAAAATAGGTATCAAAATAAACATAGGTCATTTAAGGAGTTTAAGGTTGGGGAGCATGTGCACCTGTGAATCAATCCCAAGAGTAGATCCTTAAGGATTAGATCATGTGCCAAGCTGGAACCTCAATATTGCGGGCCTTTTGAGATCCTTGAGAGAATTAGACCAGTGGCCTACAGACTTTCACTGTCATGTTGGCATTATGATACAAGTGCTTTCCTTGATGGAAACTCACTCATAGGTCAGTTCAGTTTTGATGAAAGGAAACCCACAGTGTAACAGGTCGATTCAAATGTAGTAGGGCATTACTATAGAAGAACAGGAATATGGAACTAAAGTCTATTAATCACAATGAAGAATTTGAAGGTAAAGGATAGTGAAAAGTAGTTTAATATGTATACATAGGTCCACTTAGTCAAAACAGTGTATACACACACTTTCACAAGAAGAAAAGCACATGTATGTTGGAAATTCAATGAAATTCAAGAGGAGACAATACCAGGGGTCAATAACAAGGTATTAGCCCACAATATTGAGTGGAGTATGATTCCATCCAAGAATACCATGGGTCTTAAGTGGTTTTGGTCCGAGGTATTAAGAAAGGCCTAAAACTATATAAGGAGGAGAAGATTATAAGGCCAAGGTGTTGAAGTGAAAGGGTTTCTAAGGAATACTTCTATATGAAGTATATTTTATGTTTCAAGGGCTATGTTTGTGATTTGATCTGAAATATTCTATGCACCTTGAATTCATTGTTGGATCAGAATCATGCGACCTGAAATGAGTTATCATTCAATGATTTGATATTGGTTGGGCTAGATCTGATTATATATAACAATTTTAGTCTTTAAATGTCATGATCTGGGTTTTTTTGAAGTCCTACATAGCAGTGAAGTTATGTGTTAATATTTGCAGATCTATACACTGGTTTGTCTTGGTAAAAGTACGTGTACATGTAGATTCTACTCTTCCAAGTAGCGTATACAAAGGAAAAGCATATTCTTCATATCTGATTGATCTATATTATCAATTCTATTGTTTTACTGGTGTTTGACAATGAAGTCTTCTTAGATCTGAATGCAAAACTGAATGCATAAGGAGTTTGATATCTAATTGATTGATTGCATAAGTGAGAAGAGTGATCTCTGCTATTGCCTATGTAAAGCTCTCTAAATTGACAGTAGATGTTCAGTATATTGCTGGTTGGTACAAACTTGATTCAGAAGTTTTATGTTTCAGTAGTTTTGAAGCTATAAGCAAGTTTGATTAAAGGAAGTAGCGTATACACATAGCTTGGGTTCAGTAAAGTAGTGTATACATTCTGATGCATGATTTTTGAGGTTGCAGCTGGTTCTGAATAATGATGCAGGTTTCTCGGTTCAACACAATGTTCTAGTGACAGTGATCTAACTGTTGAGATTAACTGATTATTGGTTGTTGCAGTTTGAAAGTTATGATGGGTCGAGTATGAAAATTTGATGAAATGAGGCTTTCATGTATATTGTTGTGTGCCAGGAGCATCTAGTCTGGAAATTTATGAATCGTGGTCCTTGGAGGAAGAGAGAAGGTTATAGCCTTCAGTAGTCCATCTCCTACATACTAGTAAACACGTTGGATAGTACAAGAGCTAGGGGGTTGCAGCTCCCTTCCAGTAGAATATGGAAAACAAGAGAAGGTTGTAGCCTTCTGTAGGTGGGTGCCTACGTATTGGTATGAGTTTGCACCACTACAGGATTGTAAGCAAATTTTATTATTATTAAAAGAAGATAGAGATGACAACAACATGTTGTTTTTCTCTCACATTGGGTTTTTACCTTAAATCTTGGTGTTCATGTGTGTTTCTTATGTGTGATTGTTTATTATGGTTTTATTGCAATGTTTAACAAGTTACTGATGCACTGATTAAATATAAATACATGGTAAACTGATTAAATCATAAGTTCTCTAGGTATACATTGGTTTCGCTAATAACAATAGTGTGTGCATGCTAGTTCACTTCATAGAAGTAGTGTATATAAATCTGTTTGGGAAATGAAAAATTATTGCATTGATAATACTCATCCACCCCCCCTCTTAGTATTATTTCCAACAATTGGTATCAGAGCAAGTCCTTCACAGGAAGCTTGATCACTTGAAGGAAGATATTTCAAGATGAATAATCACAAAGGCATGGGATCTATCAAACCACCAATATTCAATGGCAACAACTTGGTATATTGGAAAATAAGAACCAGAGCCTATCTTCAATCGCTTGGAGCTGATGTTTGGGAAATTATGGAAGGAGGATAGCAATTTCCAGTGGCAATACCTACAGACTCTATAGGTAAGAAGTTATACAAAACTAGTGCCAAAGATGTCAATACGTTATTGGGAATTCTATCAGAATAAGAATTTGTTAAAGTCATGGAGCTCAAGGCAGCCAAAGAGATATGGGACAGAATCATTCAGAGCTACGAAGTAGAATCTCAGGTAAAATGTGCTAAGTTTCAAACTCTCAGAATTCAGTATGAAACTCTTAAGATGCATAGTGATGAGAGTGTTTCTAGTTACATTTTATGTATAGATGAGATTGTTAATGGTATGAAGAATCTGGGTGAAGAGTTCAAGGAAGCTACTTTAGTTGAGAAAATTTTGAGATCTTTGTCTTCTAAATTTGAGTCAAAAGTGTTTGTCATAGAAGAAAAACAGGATCTTCAAAATATTACTGTGACTCAACTCCATGGAATCCTAAATGCCTTTGAAATGAGTAAAGGACGTCCATCAAATATGAGAGAAGTCACTTATAAAGCTTTATCAAAGGGAAAAGAAAAGGAAGATCACAATGAACCAGGATAGATTTAAGAAGAAGCAGATGAGGTAAATTTTGTCAAAAAGCTTCAACGGGGTTCTGAAAGATTCAAAAGTAAGTTACCATTCAAATGCTTTGCTTGTGGTAGAGTTGGCCATTATGTTGCCAAATGTCCTCATAAATATAAATATGAAAAGGGAAAAGAATATGTAAAAGGCAATAGAAAGCAGGTTTTCAATAAAAGGAGTTACTATATGCATGAAGATAGTGATGGTTTATCCAATAGTGAAGAAGATGAAACTAAACAAGATTATAGACTACTCATGGACTATGACAATGCTAATTTTTGGGATGCCTTAGAAGATGAAGACTTTCTTGAAGAAATCACAAAACTCAAAATCTGCATAGAAGAAAAGAATATGATCATAGATACGTTGACACACCAACTAACTAAAAGAGAAAAACACAATGAAAATATAGAATGTGAAGTCGTGGGTCTAAGAAAAGAACTTGAGAAGACAAAATCTCTTAATCTTAGATTTTCTAAATGATTTGAAACTTTAAATGAAATCATCAAAGTTCAGCGTTCTCCTCTGATAAATACAAGTCTTATATATACTAAAGAATCATCTCAATCATAAAAGCTATCAGCGTCCACCAGAAGCTATCTTGGTGCAGCAAAGACCAATGAACAATATGTTAATCATCAGTAAAGCCTAAGATTACTCATTAGATAAATCATACTCAATTTACTCCAAGGATCAATATCAGTAGAAGCTTCAACCAATAGGTAAACAATGCCAAAACATTCTACGATCACATAAATTTCTTTAATGGGCAATGTTTTTTTTGTCATAACTTTGGGCATAAGGTTGCTCAATGTGCTGCTTACAAAACAATCATGACTAGAGAAGCACGAAATCAAAGGAGTGTAATAGGAATCAAGAAAAAATCCTATAATAACTTTTCTGCTCTTGAAAATGAAATAGAATGTTCGATTTATAACAAATTTGGTCATGAAGAATCTGAATGCAGGAGAAGATTTCGACCAACACTTCAAAAGGAGAAAAAATAATTAAATCCCGAGATATGGAGATAGAATGAATCTAAATAAAAAAGATGTGGCATAGAGTTGTAAGCAAAAGGATAAGAAAATCAGTGGTACATTGATAGGGGATGCTCCAAACACATGACAGGTGATAAAGAGAAACTTCATTCATATAATGCTTTAGAAAAGGAAAATAATCTCTCATTTGGAAATGACACTTTAGCTGCCATTAAAGGTAAAGGTTATGTTTTCTTGAAAGAAAAGGTTAAAGATGGAAATGTCATGTATGTAGGTGCCTTAAAGCATAACCTATTGAGTGTCAGTCAAATGTGTGATCAAGGAAATAAAGTTGTGTTTCAATCAAATGGATGTGTGGTTCATGAGCTTGATAAAGGAAAGACCGTGATCAAAGATAAAATAACTCCAAATAATTTATACATACTCAAAGGATGACAACAAAAATGTTATCTAAGCAAAACAGATGAAAACTAGCTATAGCACAAGAGATTAGGACATCTAATCTTTTCTCAGATAAGAAAAGCATGCAGGCTCAAGGCAATTCATGATCTTCCAGATATCAGCATCCTAGAAAACACCATATGCAAAAAATGTCAAGTCATTAAGAAAACCAAAGTTCACTTCAGTGAAAAAGAAGGATCAACAAGTAACCCTCTTGAACTCATCTATACTAATTTATGTGGTCCAACAAGGAAAAAGTCACCTCGTGGAGGAGAATACTTTATTTTATTTATTGATGATTTTTCCAAGATGTGTTGGATAGGTCTACTATATCATAAAGATGAAGCATTTGAAAAGTTTAAAGCCTGCAAAGCTTTAGTTGAAAATGAATCAAATTGAAAAATCAAATGTCTTAGATCTAATTGAGGGGGAGAATTCATATTAGATGAATTATTTGACTTTTGTGAACAATATGGAATAAAAAGGCAATCTTCCATCACAAGAAATCCTCAGTAAAATGGCATGGTGGAAAGAATGAATAGAACAGTTCAACAAATGGCTCGAGCTATACTTAATGAATCTGGAACTCCTGCAACCTTCTGGGGTGAAGCTGCATTTGCTGTTGTGACTATTCTTAACAAAGCGAATGTTCAGGTAAATAGCAATAAAACTCCATATGAACTTTGGTATGGTAAGCCTCCTACTGTAAAACACTTTAGAGTTTTTGGAAGAAAATGTTTCATCAAAAGGACTGTTGAACTGGTAAATCCCCTCTGCGGACAGAGGCGATCCCACTAGCCCAACACGGGTCTAGCAACAATCACACACGCTACACGCAGGTTCCTAATTGCATAAATCAAAGATCGATCAGAATGATCTACCTGGAATCCAACGCTATTTGTTGTAGAAGAAATGCCGCTCCCGTCCTTTAGCTTTGGCTGGTCACAATCCTTACGCTCCACGTAAACGAACACCTGCACAAGCAAAGAACAATACAAACACAAGCGTAAAATCCAGTATATTCAATTATATATCGGTCAGACAAGATATAACTCAAATATCATCAGAAGACACATGAGTTGAACCATAATGATAGTCGTTCATTAATCAATAAAAAACAGAGAAAGATTACAACCAAAGAGGCCTGATGTTGAACCTCCTCTGACTGGGCCAGCAGCTAAATACGCCTTGCAAAGTGACCTCTTCTCTCTCAATATTTTGGCAGCATAACTCCTCTATAGCTCTCAATTCTCACTATCAATCCAGCATAATCTCAGCACTCACCTTAGCTCTAACAAAACTAGTTGGTTCAATGTAGGGTGACAGTCATTTAGGGATGGAGGAGGAGGAAGTATGCATTGTATCCGGACACCTACTGAAGATTTGGCATTGTCCCAGAATAGCCACTGAACTGGGTTTTCATGGATAAAAAGACGACACTCGACCACTTCCATGGGATTTTTCCCCAGAGAACTGCATGAGCAATGGAGGAAAAAACACTTCAGTGTGCGCTGGCCAAAAATCATGACCAATTTTGGGTGGCGCGGGCTTTGTTCTGTGACAGAGCGTCCATGGGCGCACCCTCTTTGGAGGAACTGAGCCATTGGCGCAGGTAAGACACTGTGGACCCGCGCTAATGGAAAAAGGGCACTTTTTAGGGCTAATCTTCAAAAGGTGTCTTCAGGGATTTTGAAGTTCATACTTAGGAGAATCCAATGCAAGTGGTTTTAAGTTGTGTCACTGGTCACAGGTCTATAACTGCGTCCTCTAATGTGCGAAAGCAAGAGTAGCAGGGACGGTGACCAACGGTGACAAATTACTACGTAACAAGGACTGATAAAAAACTTGGTAAGTTTTAACCCAGAGCAGACAAAAGAATTCTTCTTGGTTATTCATCTAGAAGTAAATGTTACAAATGTTATAATAAAAGACTTCGGAAAATTGTTGAAAGCATTCATGTTGTAATTGATGAAACATGTAGAAATATGGAACAAATGAAATCAACAGAGGAATATGACAATGAGGAAGATGGGGAATTCTTTCCTGCATAAAATCAAAATGATATAGAAGAAGAAACCAAAAAATCACCAGAAGAAGATACAACAGACAACGAAAAGAATCCATCCAGATATGTTCAGAAGAACCATAAAAAATCTCAAATTCTAGGAAAAGAAGGGTCTGGAGTATAGACAAGAATAACTCTTACAGGGACCTCAAGTTATCTAGCATTACTATCCTTCACAGAGCCTCAAAATGTAAATTAATCCTACAAAGATTAATGTTGGGTCAAGGCCATGGATGAAGAACTTGACCAAATTGAAAAGAATGATCCTTGGGAGTTAGTTCCTAGATGTCATGATAAAAATGTTATAGGAACAAAATGGATATTCAAGAATAAGCCGAATGAAAATGGAGAAGTTATTAGAAACAAGGAAAGACTTGTTTGCAAAGGGTATGCTCAACAAGAAGGTCTAGATTTTGAAGAAACTTTTGCACCTATTCCCAGACCTGAAGCCATAAGGATGTTTCTTTCTCTTTCTAGTTTTTGAAAATTCAAAGTATATCAAATGGATGTAAAATCAACCTTTCTTAATGGAGATTTAGAAGAAGAAGTTTATATTGAATAGCCAGAAGGATTCATTCTTAGAAATGATGCAAAACTCGTATGCAATCTCAAAAAGGCTCTCTATGGTCTAAAACAGGCTCCAAGGGCTTGGTATTACTTCCTTGACAAATATCTACAACAACGAGGTTTCACAAAAGGTTCTACATATAGAAATTTATACACAAAGATTGAAAAATGATAAACTGCTAATTATTGTTGTTTATGTTGATGACATCATTTTTGGTAGCAATGAAGAATCCATGAGTCAAAATCTTGCTTCAGTAATGCAACAAGAATTTGAAATGTCCTTACTTGGTGAACTTACTTATTTTCTTGGTCTACAAGTACAACAAACAAAAAATGGTATCTTTCTTTCACAAAGCAAATATCTCAAGAAGATCTTGAAAAAGTACAGAATTGAAGATTCTAAACCAGTATGTACTCCAATGGCAACATGATGTAGTCTCAGTTCTAACGATGAATCACCAGCACTATTCAAACAACTTGCAAATCTATGATTGGAAGTCTACTTTATCTAACAAGTACCAGACCTAATATCATGCATGCACTAGGAATTATTGGAAGGTTACAAGAAAATCCAAAGGAATCACATCTCCAGGCAGTCAAAAGAATTTTCAAATATCTTTAAGGAACTCAGGACTTTGGACTATGGTATCCTAAAGATATAGACATTACTCTTCATGCATATACAGATGCATATTGGGAAGGAAAGGTTGATGATCAAAAGAGCACTAGTGGAGGTGCATTCTATATGGGTTCTCAGTTAGTGTCATGGTTCAGAAAGAAAAAAGTTCGATTGCCTTATCTACGACTAAAGCAAAATATGTGGTTGTTGCATCTTGCTACACACAAATACTTTGGATGATGCAAAAATTGCAAGACATTCATATCACATGTACTCCACCCATCTCCATTCTATGTGATAATGGAAGTGCCATCAATATTTTGGAAAATCTCATCATGCATTCCAAGACCAAGCACATACCCACTAAGTCCCATTTTTTTACGAGAACAAGTGCTTGAACAAAAGGTTAAATTGGAGTATGTTCCCTCCAAAGAATAGGTTGTTGATATATTCACTAAACTCTTCCCAAAGAAACATTTGAATATCTCAGAAAAAAACTGGGAGTAGTCATTGCATCATCCTGCTGTTAAATCCAGTTTTCAGAGGAAGGTTATTATACGCGGGCTTCATGAAGTATAGTCGCATATACACGTGGGTTTCTATGTCTGAAGGAGCATATATGTTTTTTTGATAGAAAAATAGTGGGTCAGACTCTGATATGGTTGCTTTATCTAATATTAATGATTACAGTCTCACGATATGCTTTGTTCATTGATTTTTATCTAACTGACAAAGATGCCTTGATGAATGACTTGTTGACAATGCACAGGTAGCACAGGTTTAGGGGGAGCATTAGCCTGCTCACACATTTTGTGTTGTTGGCATCATGGTTGCTGAGTTCATCTATGGCTTCAGATACTTATATCATTAGTTGCATAAGTCATGTAAAGATCTAGGCTGTGATATGACTTCTGCTGTCATGGTCTATATTTGAATGAGTCCTATTGGACATATGATGTAACTTGTATCCACACTTTACATGGGATGGATGATGTAATAATTGTTCTATTTCTATCATGTATAAACAATTGGTATATCCCCACTTGGTTGGGTGGATGAGTCAAATATGGTGTATCCCAACTTGGTTGGTTGATTGTTGTATGTATGAGTCATCAGTCATAGGGAGTTCATACTCACTTAGTTGAGTTATAGATTCATGTTATTCTTTTGAAACATATCTCTGCAAATTGGGAATGTACGGGGGAGAATAGCTTGGTCTGCCCTTTGCCCTTGATGTCAAAGCGGGAGAGTATTTTGGTGTTGCTTGTTATCTCTAACAGTTTCTATAGCTTGCAGTAATCAACACCAGCATGGTTTCCATCAAGTCCAAAGGGGGAGATTGTTGGAATTATGATACAAGTGTTGTCCTTGATGGCAACTCACTCACAAGTCAATTTAGTCTGATGAAAGGCAACCCACAGTGTAATAGGTCCATTCAGATGTAACAGGGCATTGGTACAAAAGAAAAAGAAGATGAAACTAAATTCTACTAATCAGAATGAAGAAGTTGAAGGTAAAGAATAATGAAAACCAGTTTAAGATGTATACGCATGTCCATTTAGTCAAAACAACATATGCATGCTGGTTCACAGAATAAAAATAGCGTATACCTATGCACACACTTTCACAAGAAGAAAAGTGCATTTACGTTGGAAAATCAAAGAAATTCAAGACGAGACAATACTAGGGGTCAGTACCATGGTATTAACTCATAATATTGAGTGGAGTAACGACTGTTTGATCATGTCCAAGAATACCACGGGTTCTAAGTGGTTTTGATCTGAGGTATTGAGAAGGGCCTAAAACAATATAAGGAGGATAAGATCATAAGGCGAGGGTGTTCAAGTGAAAGGGTTTCTAAGGAATAGTTTCTATCTGAAGTATATTATATGTTGCAGGGGCTATGTTCGTGATTTAATCTGAAATATTTTGTGCACCTTGAATTCAATATTGGATCAGGATCATGAGACCTGAAATGACTTATCATTGAATGATTTGATATTTGTTGGACTAGATATGATTATGTACACCTGTTTTATTCTTTAAATGTTATGATATGGGTTTGTCTAAAGTTCGACATAGCAACGAAGTTATGAGTTAATATTTGCAGATCTATATGCTGGTTCATCTTGGTAAAAGAATGTGTACATGCAGGTTCTACTCTTACAAGTAGCATATACAAAGGAAAAGCATATTCTTCAAATCTAACTGATCTATCTGATCATTTCTGTTGTTTTATTGTTGTCTGTCAATGAAGTCGTCTTAGATCTCAATGTAAAACTCAATGCATAAGGAGTTTGATATTTGATTGATTGAGTATATAAGTGAGA
Organism: Pinus taeda; assembly: GCA_000404065.3. Taxonomy (NCBI): domain Eukaryota; kingdom Viridiplantae; phylum Streptophyta; class Pinopsida; order Pinales; family Pinaceae; genus Pinus; species Pinus taeda. The sequence continues at coordinate 8,185 of APFE030700839.1, read as the reverse complement.
AGAGTGATCTCAGCTACTGCTTGTGTAAATCTCTGTAAATTGATAGTAGATGTTCGATATATTTCTGGTTGGTATAGACTTGATTAAGAAGTTTTATGTTTTAGTAGTTTTGAAGGTATACGCAGGTTTGATTAAAGGAAGTAGCATATACATGCAGGTTGGGTATAGTCAAGTAGCGTATACATTCAGATGCATGATTTTTTAGGCTTCTACTGGTTCTTAATGATGATGCAGGTTTCTAGGTTCAGCACAGTGTTCTAGTGATAGTGATCTGACTCTTCAGATTAATTGATTATTGATTGTTGCAGTTTGAAAGTTCTAATGGGTCTAGTATGAAAATTTGATGAAACGATGCCTTCATGTATATTGTTGTGTGCCAGGAGCATCTAGTATGAAAATTTATGAAACATGGTCCCTGGAAGAAGAGAGAAGGTCATAGCCTTCTATAGGCCGGCGCCTACATACTAGTAAACACATTGGCTAGTACAAGAGCTAGGGGGTTGCATCTCCCTTCTAGTAGAAGCTAGAAAATGAGAGAAGGCTGTAGTCTTCTACAGGTGGGTGCCTACGTACTAGTATGAGTCTGCACCAATACAAGATTGTAAACATATTTTCTTATTATTAAAAGAAGATAGAGATGATAGCAGCATGTGGTTTTTCTCCCGAATTGGATTTCCACCTTAACTCTTGGTGTTCATGTGTGTTGCTTATGTGTGATTTTTTATTATGGTTTTACTACACTATTTAGCAAGTTACCGATGCATTGATTAAAGATCAACACATGATCAACTGATTAAATCATAAGTTCTCTGGATATATGCTAGTTTCTCTAATAACAGTAACGTGTACACACTAGTTCACTTCACAGAAGTATCATATATAAACCTATTTGGGAAATGAAAAATTATTGAATTGATAATACTGATACACCCCCCTCTCAGTATTATTTCGAACATGCCACCAACAATGAAAGTCCATGATGTTTTCCATGTTTCATTACTTAAGAGATATGTGTAGGATGTTGATCATGTGATTGACTGGTCTGTATTGCAGGTGGAACTAGAGGGATAATTTTAGCCAGAACTTCAATGCATATTGCAGAAAATATAAATCATGCTCTAGAATCGAGCAATAGAGTAAGTTAAAATGCAATGGAAGCACTTTGGGCCTAATGAAGCTACATGGGAGATGGATGACCATATGCGATATTTGTATCCTTCATTATTTGTTGGGTCAAGCAAATGAGTTTTGGTTTATGTATGTATATATGTGTATGGTTGTAGAAACCACGATGAACTCTTATAAAGCTCCAATAAGCAGTATGATTTTCATGTTTGTCACGTTGGTCATGGTTTGTAGTAGTTTTTCATTGTAAATACTATATCAAACTCCATAGGAAATATGTTTTATTTTCAGCAATTTGCTAGACATAGGTATCATAAAAATGTGAGGACGATGTTCCCCTAAGGGGGAGGGGTTTGTAACAACTCTGAGTTAAAATTTAGTCCAATAAGGGATAATAAAAGAAAAATAAGACCAAGGTCATGGGACATGTATTCCAAGTTGAATGTTCGTCAAAGAAATATAGTGGGAATGGCTTTCGGTTCATTTATGGATATGGAAATTACAAAAGGCATTGGTAAAGGAAAAGGGGAAATAAATAGCATTTAATTATGAAAATAAAGGAAAATAGGAGAAAAGGAAGGTGAAGAGACACAAATTTGCATGCTAAGGAAATTAGAATGAAAATTAAGGAAAATGAAGAAAAAGGAGGCTTCAATAATAAAAAGGATTTAGAGAACTAGTTCAAATAATTTGTAAGATTCATTTTGGAATTAGTTTTAGAGAGAGATCCAATAGGAGAAAGCAAGAAATAAAGCAAAGGAAGTAAGATGAAAGTAAAGGAAAGTAAAGGAGAAGCAAGGACAATTTTGGATTAACGGCTTTAGTAGGAAGATTTTGCAAGTAATAGGTCGCATGTGTGATTTCCTAGGTGAGGTGTGAATGCATGGTTCATGAATTTGTATATTTGGTTCATTTGTTTTCATTGGCATAGGTTTTTCCCTAGTTTGATAATGGTTTTAGCCTTGACTTTCCATTTCCTGGGTAGCCATGGTGTGATGGGATTTATTCTTGTTTGAGCTTTAAATTACCGAAAGGTTTTGGAACCCAATGAGGAGGTCTCAGGAAAATTCCCAAGGGTTAGGGGTGGAGATGTTTCTCTCTAGGAAGCAATCAATAGGTGGGTGAAGACAGAAAAACTCCTCAAGGTATGGTGAAGAAATTCTAAGGCATCAAATCCTTGTTTGGTTTTGTGATCTCGGGGCCAGTTTAGGTGATAACATTGCAGTTTGAGGGTGGAGGTGGTTTAACCTTTAGATTCCCTTGGTTGTTTATGTTTATGATTGGGGGCAGGAAGTGTCAAGGGTATGGTTATAGGCCTAGGTCAGAGAAAAAGGGTTCCAACTTAGGGATTGGTCACCTAGTGTGGTTCTTTAGCCTTTAAGTGATCATTGGTTCCTAAAGAAGGTCAATAATTATTAGTTTTAGGCCCCACTTCCTTAACTAGAACTAGGATGTTGGGTCATCTCATGGTAGCATTCCTCTTAACATTTACTTGGAGGGATTGTAAAATTAGGTAAATGTGGGCGGGGGAATGTTATAGGTATTTCAATGTTACATGTGAGGGTTTCACTATTACCATTATGGTGTGCATAGTTCCAGCTAGTTGATGTTGGCATTGGTTCAAGATGGCAACTATCTCAAGTTGGCATTGATGTCAACCCTTATAAACTAGTTGATGTTTGGATGTCTTCATTGTAGCATGGTTGTAACTACTTGATTTAACATTAAGGTGATTGTGTTGGCATCAATGTGAACCTTATGATTTCATCCTTTTGATGTATTAATGGATAGATGACAACATTGGTATGGTTGATGATGAGTTGGCACACTAGTTGAGTGGCAACTAGGTCTTCATCTAGGCCTTCATGCTTATGCTCATAAAGATGACTTGTTGTGGTGTTATGGCCTTATATTGATGATGGATATGTGCTACATAACATTCTAGGTTTATCATAGGTGTTGCATCTTGTGGACATGATTGTTGGAGAGTGGAGGACTTGTTGGCACTCTTTCCAACCTTGTTTGTTGAACCTCTAGGTCAATTTAGTAGTGACACTTGGGAGACATGTTTGATCCACTTGCAGATGTGTCAGAGGCTATGTAAGAAGTTTGCAATCATGTACAGAAGATGGAGAAGAGGATACAATAGGTGGAAAGGTTTCTGAGATGAAGGCATGATGTTTTTCTTCATCGTTATCCCCAGTCGCATGGAGCCAAGCCGATGGGAGCAACCAAAAGGCTCCAATCAATGGAAAATAGGCCTATGGGAGGGAATGAAGGTTCCATTCGATTTCACCCTATGTTACACATGCGGCTGAGGATTTTCATGATAATTTCTTTGCATTCCTAATGTAAACTGGAAGGAAATTAGCATGGAAAATTTGAGAGGCTTCTAGATGAATTGGTAAAGGCCAAAAATAGTTGACTAAGTCCTCCAAAGGGTGTGAATGCATTTAGTGCACAGGTAGTGATGTTAGTGAAGTGATTTTGTAAAATTTGTGAACCCTTGATCCTAGCCGCAAGCTCAATTTCGCCCTAGATGTTTTATATTCATCACTTGGGAGTTGTGTGAGTATATATGTTGAGTGTATATGTGTAAGAGAAGGCTGCAAAGAGTGAATATACTTCAGACTGAATGGAGAGCATAGATGATTTAGTGACTGAGTGTTAGTGGCAGAGAATGGATCAAAGTTTAAGCATGTTATAGAATAGATCAGATTTGATGTTGCTGGAGTACATATTTTTTAGAGATATTTTGTATGCTGCTAGAGAGTATTTTTCCAGTGACTTTCACACTTGTTTTTGCAAGAGATCCTAATGCATTTGGCACATAGCCATAATGTCTTATGTTGTTTACTGAATTATGCAACAATTATTTTGCAGTGAGGGTTTGATGGTCGATGTATTATTTATTTTTTATTGGATAGATTTTGGCCACTATTTTGTTGGAGTAGAGAGCATATTTGTGGTATTTATGTTTAATTTGATGATGATATCTTGTTGTTAGAGGTTGTATTGCAGAGCTAAATTAGTTTGAATAGAAATTCTTGGGATCCAATTTGAAAATAGATGAAAGGATGTACGCATAGAGTAGAGGAGAAGTGAATCCATGGAGGTGGAGTAGTGATTGTGAAGTTTCAGTGAAAGGAGCAGTTTCTCAATCCCATGGTAGTTGGATAGTCCAATTGGAGTTGGGAAAGGATCGATTTATTGTGGTGGCTTTCAGTAGATGGTAGTCCATAGATCCATGGAGAACATAGTCTTATGAGTTGATCAATAGAATCAAGTCTCTAAGCCAATTGGAGTCAACTGCTTGTATATGAGGTCACGTCTCTATGCTAATGGGACTCAACAAATCTATGTAAAAGACTATATTTTCTTAATAGAAGATTTAGAGCAGTGCAATAGTAGAAAGAGTGGGCTTTTGTCCAGTGAAGGTTTTTCCACTATATATCTTGTGTCTCTTGTGCAATGGTTTATATGGTTTTGTTTCTCTCACGGTTGTTTGATTTAGCTGCTTACATTCTTATATTCATGTGATGATATAATATGTTGCTGGTTGTATGCATGATTCACTAAGTCAAGTAATAAATTAGTAAAATTGTTAAGAAGATCACACTACTAATTCATGCCCCCCTCTTAGTAGTGCTCAAAGGTTTCCAACAATTGGTCTCAGAGAGGGGCTTTGTGTTGTAGCTTGATCATTGGCCAAAAATGTAAAATCTCAATCATTATCTTGTGGATCCAATATTTGGAAAGTAATATGCGAAGGTTGTGGCAAGAATCCAATTGCAAAAGAAGTTTTACAGCAGGATGCACAAGCTAGATGCATAACCTATAAGATTCTTCATGATGATGATTTGAAGAGGCTAGTAGGTTTGAAACATGGCAAGCAAATGTGCGAAAAGCTAGAATCCATATTTGGAGATGGCATCAACAACAATTTGTAAAATTAGAAGAAGAGAAACAAGAAGAACAAAAGAAGGGCCTCCAAAAACAAGAAGCTCAAACACAAGAGACTCATTCTTCTAGTGCACATCATTCAACCCAAATTTATAAACATTAATGATTTTCTTTTGGGTTATAATTTTGATGATTCAAATTTGAATCATGCTAAAGCACATAATGAAGATGAGAATGTTATTAAGGGTATTAGAGATAATATTTCTATACTAACAACTTCTTACGAGGATCAAGAGAAATTGCTGCATATTTGTGATGATAAAGAGGCCAAGCTCAAGGAAGATATTGTCAACTTAAAGGTTAAGTTGGAAGAATCAGAAATGGTTGAGGAAGATATGAAGAATCAATAGAAAGTGAAGGTAGAATAGGTTGAGAATTTAGAAAATGAAGTGGTTTCCTTGAGAAAGCAACGAAATATGGATAAGAGTACTATGGCCTTAGATAATTTACTTGATATTCAAAGATCACCATTGGATAAATTTTTCCTTGGATTTCAAAAGCTTGATTTTAGTTTGCATGCAGGTAAAAATACCAAAGAAGAACCTTCTGACAGTGTTGGACCTGCTAACATGTCAGGGGATCTCCCCGGTAAGAAGTCCCAATTAGACCTCAGACCATTTGGTGTAGGAGTCCCAACAGTGGGTGATATGGTAATGCCTTGATTGCGGTTTCACACAAAGGAAAGTAAGCTGTCCCTGTTGGTAGAAAGGGTGTGACATATGCAGTAAGTCAAGGAAGGTGCATGAGAGGTTCTAACCAATGGAGGGTGAGGTGAGTGTGCCCCTTGGAAACTTGTGATAGCACAGATTTAATAAGGGAACACATGAGTGAAGATGCATCACAGCATGCAAGGAAAGTAAGATAACAATCCAAAGTTATGGTTAAGCCAACATCAGATTTCAGAAAGATTCATACATACATATACATAAATATCTACACATGTATGCATAAGAAAACAAATACATATATCATTTAGAGTGCTCAAGATAGCTGAAACAAAATACAACATATGTGTTAGAGCCTAGATTTACCTCAGGCTGAAAAGGTAAGATTCTAGGTCCACATCAAACCACGCTCAACCTCGTAGCTAGCCCTACGAGGAAAAGGGAGGGCTCTCTACGGGTCAACCTCAGCAAAAAATAATCAGATGGGGCTTGAGATGACTGATTTAACAACTAATATTAGGCTAGGTATGAAGTGCAAGGATTTGATTTGATTTTTTGGGGGTTTTTTGTTGGAAAAAGAAAAAGGAAAATTTGGGTCCGGGGATGAGGCCAAATTTTTGCAGAGTTATAGTTGGGGCATCGTAGGGAGTAGTTTTGATGCTTTAGATTAAATGAATGGATAAACAAGACTGCTAAGGAGCTAAAGAGGGCAAGAGGCTGCAAGAATCCTCTCCAAACATATGAAAATATGTAAAACTTAACAAAGTTCCAGCCATAGCACCATAAGTTAATGAATTCTACCTTTGTCACTCAATTTGTTTAGTTTTAGAAGAAAAGAGAAGGGAAATGGCATACATAAAACATCAATGAACTTACAATTACATGAAGAAAAACACCATCAAAACACAAAGCCACAAGGATCCCAACAAGTGCTGCAAAACCCTGGTCTTTCCTTTGCCAAAAATGCTGAAAATGAATGTACAATGAAGTTCCAAGCAATCCCAAGTGTCCAACCATGCTAATGACTGAAAAACAACATAATATAGAAAAACATAGCTCCTCCTTGCCTCTAGGGGTTGAGCTCTCCTATTTAGGAGCTAATCCAACTGATCCTAAATTGAGAACTGGAATCTAGGCAACATAACAACATGACTCTAGAAGCAAGGAAACTGATTCATTCAGTTTGAAACAACCTCTAAACTGATTAATCTACCTCTACAAGTAAAAATCCAACATATTTACATCATGATCCATCAATGTTTATCAAATTACATCATATATTTTCCATTAGGAAAGTAAAAAAGTCAAACTAGGCAAAACTGGGCGAAAAACAGCGCAAAACTGGGTCAAACTGGAAATTTTTCCTCTATGCACCACGCCTAATTCTCTATGTGTCGCGCCTGTTTGGACCCACTTTTGGAGGCCTTTCCGATGTCCAAATCATCTCTAAGTGTGCTTGTTGGAAAGGGCTTTCTATCTACTATCCAACCCAAGTGGAATTTTCCAATTTGGACTTCATTGTCCCTATCAAAAATCCAATCTCCCAAGACTTCTTCCTGTGTGTCAAAATATGGGCAGTGAGGTCATTTTTTGAGTGCTTTTGACCTCCTTGAGGGCTCAAAACCTGCCCAAATTTCTTGGCCATAGGTAGGAAGTGTTGAGCCTAAAACTTGCATTTTTCCTACACCTTTTTCTAGCTTCTTCCCATTCATCTGAACCTCCTAAGTCATCAATATCATTGCACATTAGTTAAAAAAAGGGCATTTAAAGTGGTTTCTTAACTATGTGTTTTTGTTGCTATTTAAACTAGATTTTTGTTTATAAGCTGCGGAGTCTTGTCACTTTTCGCATCCAACCCAAGTTTCCATAGCTGTTTTGTCAAAGTCTATATTGCGAGTGTCTTCAGGCGAATCGAGCCACATGGGCAAGTTGCAATCGACGTGGACATGGACCAAGTCCTACCGGCTCATTCGAATTCATCAGAAGAGGCCATAGTCAACGGTGGGCAAAACGGTGGTCAACTCAAGAGTCCTACGGTGATAAAACTCTGTTTTTCACCACGTGAAGCTTTGCGTGGTTGTTCCTAGATCTCGAGGGACAATTTAACACCTGTGGACTACTCCATGAACCAGATCCAACAACCACCTTCCAAAGATTGAATCCTCATGGTAGCCATAGCGCTAAATCTCGGGACGTGGTTGTTTATGTGTCTTGTATCAACACCAAATGTAGGAAAATAGTTATATTATCGTCTGTTATAAATAATTCATTCTCATACGCATATTAGTTAGCTTTTTGATAATGTAATTCTGACTGTAAAGGAACCCACTGTGCCGTAACGTTATCATTGTGTTGTGACTACATTTTAATACATGAGAAGACTCTGTTTTTGAGCTCAATTCGTGGTTGATCGTTGATTGTTCGAGGATTGT